>JAIFTH010000117.1:0-57469 GCA_019968535.1 Fragariocoptes setiger | reverse complement strand
CACACACACACACACACACACACTGAACAATGTTATCAATTGACACTGAGAATGTTGGCTAGCTTTATTCACTCGATGTCAATGGCAAACTTGATAACAACTTGATTGGAATGTTACTGCTGTTGCTGCTACTGCCATTGCCAAATGCAGCGTCGAGTGCTTCTGTTTGTCGCCGACGAACAGACCAAATCGATCAATTCACCGATCATTCAATCAACAATCAACAATTGCAATGATGATTTGAGTGAATAAAAAGCGCAGCACAGTAAAAACCGATGTTTGACATGCTTTTGATTTTTGTTCAGCTACCTTTGCTCGACCAATGTTGAGACCAATGTTCTTTTGAATCTTTGTGTATGTGTGTATGTGTGTGTGTGTGCTTTATTTATTGGCCATCTTGTTCTAGAGCAGCAGCAGCAGCGACAACAACACGTGCGTTGTAAGACGGCGTCAATGATTAGCATGCGATTAGTGACGATGTCATCTCGTCTTCACGACAACGACAATAGACACAGTCGCTCACAATAGACAACGCTAAGTCTTTGTATTTTCGTCGCACGACTGCTCATCGTTCAATAGACAGGCTCACCGATCAATTGACACAGAAGCAATTGATCGGCCAGCTATCAATCGATCGTTGATGGCATTGATTGGCCAGCTGACATTCTGTTCACTTGAGTTCATACTGTGTTCGCTATTGCTCGTGAGCTTTTGCCTGAGTTACTGTTGTGCGAGCAAGCATTCAAATCTCAATCAGAGTGACAATTCAATGCGAGCGAGACGCGCGCGCATGTTCATCTTTGGACGTTCGATGCGCACGTGCCATTTCGTGTTCGTGCACGTGCACGTCGCCAGCCTCGAATCATCACACACACACGCAGTGTGATGCTACACTCTTGTGTGGGGCCCAATTTCATGCTATTTAACGGCGCGGCGTCGGAAGTGAGCCAGAATCTGGTGACTTTAGGTGACGTAACATGTTTAGCGCAGGGCAGGGTAGCGCAACGCAGCGCAAGTCAGCTAATGTAGCAATCATTGGCTCAGCGTCCAACTGACTCACTCGCTGATTTGCTGCTAGCAATTGCTGACGTTGGCCGTGCGAGCTAATGCACGTGCCCTGATATCGTCAGGCACGCGGCATCACCGAGCGCGTGTTCTCACGCACGCTCTTCTTGCCACTTTCTTGCTTGCTTGCTTTCTCTCTCTCTCTCTCTCTCTCTCTCTCTCTATCGCTTCCAATCGACACGTGCTAAGCTTCCGGTCATCGCATCAAGAAATCATCGCCTTGTTTTGATATTTCATTCTTTTGTTGACTAACTGTGCAACTATATCTATATGTATATATCAACAACTAATCGACACAAATAACTAATCAACACGCTCTTGATTTGTTTTTCTTATTTGCCTCTTTTCCTTGTAAATCGTTGTATAACACAATACAGAGCGACATCTGGCGGACAAAACTAGCAAATCAATTGTATATGGTGGTAACGGATCAATCAGTAATGATGGTGACAATGACTTGGATGACGACGACGACGACATCGGAACGAGTGGCATCGACGACGATGACGACGAGCTTGTTAATGATAAATCACACACAATCAAAGACAATAGCAACAACGAGAAATCGAAATGCAAAAAAAGTAAAAAGAATTCGAAAAAGCGAAAGTTTGCCGAATATTCGCCGTCGAACGAAGATCATGCTGTAAGTGACGAACAAACCATTGGTAAACAAGCATCGATTGATGCTCAAGTGGACAATGATAGCAAATTGCAAGATGTGGCCAACAACAACAACAGCAGCAGCAACGACAATGACAGCAGTAACAACAACAACAGTATCAGCAAGAAGAAAAAACTGCAACGCAATCGAACCTCATTTTCGCCCGAACAAATCGAGGCGTTGGAGCGCGAATTTGAAAAGACCAATTATCCGGATGGCGGCACGCGCGACGAGTTGGCGCGTCGAATTACTTTGCCCGAGCAGCGCATTCAGGTGTGGTTTTCGAATCGACGAGCCAAAGCGCGTCGCGAAGACAAATTGCGCCAAGAGGCGCACAAGTGTCGCTCGTCATCGTTGGGCGGGGCCACAGTGGCCGGAAGTGTGGCTGGCAGCTGTCATTCACGCTCGAGCTTCGGCGGGCACGAAGACGACGGCGACGACGATGACAATGGTCACAGCAACAACGACCATGACGACGACGAACACGGTGTCGACGACGGCGACAACACGGCCGACGATCGTTCGTGCGCGTCCTCGTCGCTAGGCGGCGGCCCACGCGCACCTGCCGTCGCAGCCACAGCCACGTACGGTGCGCCTGTGGTTGTTGGCAACAATGTGACGATGACAACAACGCAATCGGTGTGCGCTGTCGACGCCGATCCAGATGCCAAAAGTCCAACAGCATTGCTATCATCACATCAACAACAGCAACAACAGCATCCTCTTCAACCACACTTGTTCCAACAACAACAAGTGCATCAGCCACACCAAGCGTCGAGCATGCAAGCATCGTCGCTCGAACAACAATATCACGCAGACACACAGCATTACGGAGCCTCGTATCATCATCATCATCATCATCATGCACACCATCATCATCAGCACAATTCACTCACTCATTCAGTCCACGACAATGCACAGCACTTTTTATCTCAACAGCAACAACAACAACCACAACAACAGCATTCGATTGAACAGCATTCGTCACAAGTCGAAGTGAGTGCTGCGGCTCAATTGGCCGCACATCAGGCTGCACTGAGGCAACACTTGTACACTAGCACCGCGACAACCTGTAGCAGCGTAGCATCGACCAGTCCCACGCATGAGGCACACACGTACGGCAATTACGGCGGCACTGCAGCAGCGGCCGCGGCCGCCGCTGCTGCTGCTGCTGCCGCCGCCGCCGCTGCAGGTGGTAGCTCGGCACTCACACCTGCACATCATCACTCGCACCATCAGCAACAGCAACACAATCAAGCTCAGCATCAACAGCAGCAGCAGCAATCAGTGAGCACAACGTACATATCACAACATCACCAACAACAGACGCAGCCGCAACACGTGCAACAACAACAACAGCATCACCAGCACCATCAACATTTGCAACACGAGCAACAGCACGCACTTCATGTTCAACAGCAACAACAGCTCGATCATCGAATGATCCAACAACAGCAGCAACAGCAACAGCAACAGCAACAAGCTCATTCCGATTATGCAATGTATCGTCACGCAAGCCGATCGCCTTTGCTGAGTGCGAACTCGGCTTCAGTGTCACCCACAACCGTGGCCGCTGCAGCAGCTGCTGCGGCGGCGGCCGCCTCGGTGGCGCCATCTTCTGTTTCTGTGGTCGGTGACGCAACCACCGTGGCCGCCCTACAGCATTACGGGGCTGCCGACAATCACAGCTCACAGCATGCAGCGATGCACCAGGTTGTCCAACAGGTGCAACACTCACACACTCACACACAGTCACAATACCAGCCAGCGTCGCATGCGGCCGCGGCGGCCGCCGCTGCTGCCACTATTTATTCATCACATCACCATCAGACGGCACCACAAGCCACGACCACCATGGGCCACGTTCATCATCATCATCGAGCGGCCGCGGCGGCCGCCGCAGCTGCTGCCGCTGCAGCCGGCTATCCCATGTTTGCTCACGTTTAGTTAGACCACCCGCACGCTCGCACATTCAAGCTAAACGTGATCACTCAACTAAATGATATCCACATCACTTTGATTGACTTTCTTCACTTTCCATTCATCACACATGATTTGATTACACAAACACACCATTACATTACACACAAATCAGTTGTACACACATACACACAAATCAAATCAACGTGTCAGCTTCATTTCGTGCTCATTGCTTGCACAATCAATCAAACTGTGCTCGACTTCATCCACTTGTTTTTTTAATGTGTGTCTTGCACCGAACGATGCAGCACACATGAAATCAAATAAATCATTCAACCAGGAAAACTTTAGATACAACTTTTGCTGATTTGTCAACACTAATAGTTATGAATTCATCTCGTGATAAAAAAGAACGAGAATAAAGACAGTCTGAGATTGTCTATCGTTTATTTATAGACTAAACTGAAATTACTTACTCACTTACCAAGTCCTTTGAGATCTTGTTTGGCTTTATTGTTCCACTTTCTTTGTCGAATCTTGAAGCTCTCACATGAAGCTAGAAGCTAGAAACTGTAGCTGAAACGTACGTATTGCCAGAAACGTATTTCCTTGCCTCCAACTGTTTAGCGTCACTACTTACCTTTAACAATTACCTTGATAGTCTTTCTGAGGCTCTCGTCATGTCGTCCACTCGATGCGACACATTCGTAGAGTCCTGCGTCTGATCTTTTCGTTGCAGCAATCTTCAATTTACTTGAGCCCACTCCAAGGAGTTGTTGCGCAATTTCTTGCGGCGATGATGAAGATAATCTCGTCCATTTAACTGTAGGCTTGGGCTCTCCTTTGGCACCACAATCAATGCTCAACTCTTTTCCGACGCTCACAATTGCATCGTCTGGCTCTTGGCTCCATTTCAACTCGGCTTTATTTTAATCGGCGGAGAACGTAATTGGAGTTGAGTCAATTATATTAAAACATCTCATAGTTGGGTTGTAAATTTCATCAATTTTGATCACAGCATACCCTGAACGATCAGTTGGACCGACACCTGGTTTGATCCGTAAGCGTTCGAGGCTTCACAATTGTAGTTGCCGGCATCAATAATAGTCAAATTCTTGATGGTTAATTTGGAGCTGCTGCCATCGTTTGATATTGACACATGATCTTGAGCCAAATCATCAGACGATATGGCAATTCCATCCTTGGACCATTGGAATTTGAGACCATTGCGAGCTCCCGACTTCCAATTGCACGATAATATTGCATCTTGTCCTTCTTTGTAGCTTTCTTCAACCAAAATGGGCCATAAACTCAGAGATGAATCTGTACGATACCCGTTGGAAAAATGTTTTGGAAAAATGAACGTTATTTAGACTATGTATCATTCAACATTCTGAATAAACCTCGTTGACCGCTACCGCTACTTTACCTGATTTGGCAGCCAAACACTGAGTTACTGCACCCAGCACGTGCACTAATGAGGTCCACAGGATCAGTTTTCTAATTTGAAACATGATTACAATGTCAAAACAATGCTCATTTAGCAGGCTTCACCACTGATCGATCATCGATTCGATAGAAACCAAGTTGCGAATGAAGCCATTCGAACCTCATTGGTCATCAGCTGTTCGGAGACTGTAGCGGCGGTGCTTCAAAGCTGACAGCTGACGCTGATGAATTGCTGACAACAACAAGGGCAGCAACGAAGTTTTAGTTACAAAGAAAATGAGAGTCGAATGAACGATTGTTTAAAAAGTTCAAGTTTATTGTTTAAAAGCCAACCACGATTGATTTGCTACACAATGCTCAATATCACAATGTTTGAATGAATGAATGAGGTGACATCTGACCGCCTGAACCGACCGCTTGGGTCGTTTCCTTTCTCGCTGCACGCCTAATTAACTCTTTACTTACCTTTGACATCAATTCGAATGACTCGTCTCAAATGTTCCTCTTGTTGTCCGTTGGTTGTTGCACGACACTCGTATAAGCCACTATCTTTAGTTGTTACGCTCGAAATCTTCAGATTGCTCACCGCTATTCCAGAAGACAATTCTGACATACTAGTATGATCGTTGAGTTTCGTCCATCGTACATTTGGTTTCGGTTCACTGAAAGCCTGGCATGCAATGTTTAAGTCTTTGCCAACACTAAAGACAGCATCAGAGGGCTCACGAATCCATTTTAACTCGGCTATAAATATATATATATCATATAAATTGAATCATAGAGTGACATTATTTGTTAAGCATTTCATTACATCGTCTATCCATCGATGTCTGTACTAACCTCGAATGGCCAATTGAGCTCTCACTTGAGTTGATCCGTATTGGTTTGAAGCCTCACACGTGTAAGAGCCAGCATCAGTCATTGTTAGATTCTTGATCGTCAATCGCGAGCTGACTGAATCGCTAGTCACTCTAACGTGATCCGATTCTGATCCAATGTCTCTGATAGCCTTTGCATCTTTGGTCCATCGGAAACGAAGCCCATCGGTGAGCCCTGATTTCCAATTGCAAGACAATACTGCATTTTGACCCTCTTGATAACTTTCTTCCACTAGAATAGGCCATAAACTCGGAGCATCTTTCGGGAAAAAAGGATGTTTCGCAATTTTAATTCATGTTGTACCCAATTCATGTTGTCATGCCTATTAGCTTCGATGCTTACCTGATTTGATGGCTAATGATCTTTGGATATGACACACTTGGCTAACCAAGACGACGCAGATAAAAACAGTGCTAAGCCTTGTTGCGAACATTTTCTATATAGATGACAAATTTCGACGAGGCAAATTCGAACAGATGACGAAATACTCTGCTGCTGCTCACAGTGTCAGTTCAATAAATCAATCAGCTGTTCTCAACGTGGACCTCAGAGCGCCGCGAGCAAACCCGTTGCGATGCTGTCAAATCTACGTCCAGCAAGTCGTATGTATTCGTGATTACACAATCTTGTGGTTCAAAAAGTTAACCTACAGGCATTCTATTGTAGTTACTAAACATACACTGTGTGTCCTTTGTAATATTGTTAAGCAGCACAAATAAAGGCAAATTTATTGATACAATTTCTTTGTCGAACACATCGAACATTGTTAACAATGGCATTTTATTTGCATCATTAATTGATTTATCACACACTCACTATAACTATAGATACATATACATTGACCGTTTCTGCACCGCCAAGATTACAAGGATTACAAGAATTGATCACCTGAATGAGTTCACTTACCTTTGACATCAAGTCGGATGACTTTTTTCAATCCATCGTCGTGTCCATTGGTTGCAACGCATTCGTAAAGGCCGGCGTCTTCAATTTTTGCAGCGGAGATTTTCAATTTGCTACCGCCAGGTGCGCTCAATTCCGAGTGTAGTTCGCGAGTCGGAGCATCAAGTCTCACCCAACGAACTGTGGCGTCTCCGTGAACTTTACACTCGATATGGATATCCTTATTGACGCTAACAACTGCGTCTTGAGGCTCGTGGATCCATCGCAAGTCACCTTTGTCAAATGAAAATTGCGTTTCGTTATCGTTGTTGCTGTTGCACTTATATCTTGCTTTTTACTTTTATGAGATGTCAAATCAAAATTAATTCACCTCAAGTTAACTCACCTCGAACCACAAGATCAACCTTGGTTTTGGCAACATTGTTGTTATCATTCGTAGCTTCACAAATGTAAACACCTGTATCAATTGTGCTCAAATTCTTTATGGTCAATCGAGAGCCAGCATTGTCAGTGCTAATAACAATCCGATTATTTGGCCTCTTTTGTGTTGAATCATTAAGAATTGAGTCTTGGTCTTTCGTCCATTGAAACAGAAGTCCATTTCTAGAGCCTGACTTCCAATTGCAATTCAATATTGCATCTCTGCATTCGCGATAGCTGCTCTCTGCCAAAATGGGCCACAATGTCAACGGTTCCTCTGTGGAGTGGACAAAAGATGATTGTTTTCAACGATGTTTACGATTGTTGTCGATATTAGGTGAAGAGATCAATCATTGTCAATCATCGATGACTGTCTGATCTTACCTGCTTTTGTCTCTTCAATCAATAAATATTGCGCGAATTGCCAAGCAATTAGACAAAGAACAACAATATTGTTGAAAGATTGCATCGTAGTTATTTGAAATGAGATATATATTTGATTGGTCAATAGAACCCTTAAGCACTTTATTGTGTACACAACCTGACCCAACCTAACCCTAAGGCTTTTCTAGCAATCAGCTGATCGCACACAAAAATCAAAGCAGGGCCCCCGACGAGAATCAAGCCAAGATTTGCCACCAAGATCTTGGTCTGATTTGCAATAGAAAATTGCCATTTTCAAGTTCACTTTGTGCTCTGAATTATAATTCTTCTTTTAGTTGCTCAATTTTGCTCGAATTGAATAACAACATTAAAGAAACATGATTCTAGAATGTAGTGGATTCGCTTTGTTTGTCAGTCAGTCAGTCATGTTGCCTAGTCAATGACTAGACATAACGTCACACGTCTATGTGTTGATAGGTATTGCTGATTGCATAATGAATTAGCCATTTGACAACATGTTGACGCGTGTGTTCGTTGTTTGCTATTGACATGGAAATTTCCAATTACGCAGTGACAATTGTATGTGTGATTTGATAACTTGTTAATTAATATTGGCGCAAACATTGTGTGGGTAAACAAAGTTTGAGGTGCGCGAGATGAAGCACAAATGAACAATGGATCGAGGAAGCTATGAGCGAGAGAACTTTCAAGAGCGAGTCTACGTAATCAATTATCATAATTCTATTGTGTTGTCTGTTTCATGTGGTAGACATGATCGTGTCTCGCTTGTCGAGCATGCTTTGCGTTAATGAATCGCTCGTTATCAATTTGCCAATGTACCAGTGTATGTTGTGAATTGGGAATGGCAACCAGGTATAAAAAGAGCCTGAACATTGAGAGCTTTCATTCATAAGAGTACATACGCAAAACAATTGATACAGAACTGAAGACAAGTATTTCAAGTATCCATTCACAAGCTAACCAAAATCGATAAAGATGGCAAAGTTTTTCATTGCTTTGGCTGTGCTCGCTGTGGCACTTGCTGTATCCTGTGATGACAACATGCAAGCATCAGAAAATGCACTGACCGACGCCGCAATAGACAGTGCTCAGGATCAGCCACAGCAGCAAAAGAAGCAACTCGAACCATTGAGCGCTCAAGATGAGCAAGAATACCAGAAATGGAAATTATTCATGGAACGATACAAGCAAGAGACTGGCATGTTCAAGCCACCTCCGTTCGGACCGCATGGATCGCACGGACCCTATGGACCTCCACCATTCGCTGGCCCATTCGGTCCACGAGGCCCACGCGGACCTCCAATGTTCCCTCCCATGTTCAATCAACAAGGTCAGCAACAGGGCCAGCAATAAGGTCCACAGCAACAGTCTAGATTGTAGTTTGCTACACTGTTCGAAGGACAGCAAAAAAAGAACAGAGCATGTGAGATCCTAGTGTTTTCTAGTAGACGATCGTCTGTGAGCTGATCGAGATAACAGAGATGAAACATTCGGTCTTGTCTCGTGTCTCTATCAGCGTCGTAAATAAAACTTAAGCATAAACCACGTAACGTTTCCAATCAATATACGATCAATAACTGTCGACGATTCTATGTTGAAACAGCCAACTCAACTATGTGAGTCCAATTCTGCACGACAGGTGTGCGATTATCTCGACAGGCCACTCACCTGTGACGACGCTGTTATTGATATATATAATTTAATGCTGAATAAGTAACAACATGCTCTCACAATTATAGTCTTCAATATTAGGAACAGAACTTGAAAACTCCATAGTAATTTGCTAAATCTTGCTTGTCGATAAGCTCGCGTCTTGAAACAATAGACGAGAGAAAATGAAAGTACAGGCTAATCTTAGAATTTGATTATTTTTGAATTTTTAATAACTAATCACAATTGGATAAGCTCCACTTTTGAGAGATGATGATGATCATTTGCAATGATTAGCTGTTGAGATGATTTCATTGCTCGTGATTGAATTGTGAGATTCTTTAGACGAGTTTTTAATTGTTTTTGAGAGATGGTTGTTAGTGAGACATCATGGACATGCTGTTGTTGTTGTGCTTAAAGAAGGTTGTGCGCAAGGAAGTCGGCGTGCATATAGTTGCCGTGTTCGAACTTTGAACGTGATGGTGCCAATTAAGCAAATTGCAAAGCTCAGCATCGATTGATACGCATTAGCCCACGAAGTATTTCACGACACGAGTCACATTACGAGTTGAACGTTACGAGGCAATTAGTTGAAATTGAACTTGTGCTTGAGTGTTGTAATCTGAGGCTTGAACACGTCAAACGCGACTTGGTTGCGTTTCTTTTCTGAGGCTTCCTTGAATTCCTTGTAGCTGTCGGAGCGCAAGTAACGCGGATAGCTGTCATTCTTCATCAGCTGATAGACGTGTCCAGCGGCCTCATCGAAAATGTATCGATTGTTGGGATTTTTCTCCATGTTTTTGCGCGTAGTTTCGTACGATTTCGAATCAATATTAATTGGACAATTTGCGTCTGTTGTTTACGTTATGTGAAGTGATGTTGACGTTGGAGCAACAGAGCGTTAATATGACGATTCATTTATTTATTTATTTGGTTGCATGATGGTTCAATGATGATCGACTTACCTGGTGCCAAGTATTCGTTCCAAATGGCTTGAACACGACGTGAAACATCACGAGAATGGACAACCTTGAGCTCTTGGACTGCATCCCAGAATCTATAATAGGAAACAATCGATGATTAGCGCAATTCGATGATTAGTTTAGAATTCCTACGCACATTCGATTGAGCTGAGAATGATAGTGAGAATGAGCTAGTTTACCTGATATTCTCGGCAGAGAATTCTTTTTCCAGAAATCGATAGAATTGCTCGCGACCCGCGGGATCATTGAGCAATTCTTTCAATGAGAATGTCCAACGGCGCACTCGGCGACTGTGAACGTCCTTAGTTTGGCGCTCGAGATCCCAGAATTCGGTGGAATCAGTGAGCCACGGATTGGACGGTATGGGCGCCGTTATGAATGGATCGTATTCGGACCATTGTTCAAAGTAGGACAGATACGATTGAGTCACTTTGCTCATTTTGACGCCACCGATACGTCGATCGAGGCGAATCTTCAATGATTCCAATTCGCGTCGCAAATCCGACATGTTGATTGTGGGCGATGCGTCTTGCTGCCTGCTGCTATCTTGATTGGTAGTTGGTAGCAGTTCGTCATCACTGGCAGCCATAACAATAGCGGGAGCACTAATTGTTGTCGCTATGCACTCATCGATCGTTTTGTCAGGGGCCGTTTGGCTTGGATCTAAATTGGCTGCTGGTTGTGGCTGGTTGTCAGCACTCGAGCTATTGCTGTTGGTGGTGCTGTTCGACGAAGAGCTTGGCACATTGTTGTCCGCAACAGCAGCAGCAACAACAATTGTTGTTGTTGCTGTTTTATCGTCGTTACACTTGTTGGTGTCACAATCGATCGGGCTTGTTTCAAGTTCAATAACTTTCTGAGATTGACAAGTTGATCCTAGGCTTGTTGTAGTATCCTCACTATCGATGTCGGTGCTAACAATACTTTTATTGGTAGTTTCATCACTTTTTGTTGTTGTTAATATTTGTTGCCTATCAATGATAATTTGTTCGCGCTGTTGCTGCTGATTGTTATTGTCGCTGGCTGTAATTGTCGACAATTGACCGCTGGGCATCGCAATAGCAGTGGCCGTTGTCGTGCTGGTCATTATTGTGTCAGCCGGCAACGACATCTGATGGTGAGCTTGAAACGCATGCTGATCGCGTGTCGATGATGATGGGTGTGCGTGTGCGTGCGTGTGTGAGTGCTGGTGTGGATGATGATGATGGTGGTGATGATGATGATGATGATGGTGATGATGTGGGTGAGAATGCGAATGCGAATGAGGATTGGAATGCCCGAAATGCGACGAATGGTGTCCGTGATGCGTCGACGAACGATGATGATGATTTCGTGACGAGCCACCGCCGCCCGTCAACGAACCGCCGCCGGTCGATGAGGGCGACACACATCTCATTGATTGATCTTGATTGGACATGGAAATATTGACATTTGATTGAGTTTGTTGCTGCCTACTATTGCCCGCTTGTTCGTCGTTTTTCATTCTCGAATGTTGTTGTTGCTGTTCTCGCTGATAAGCTGGCTCGGGTGACGGCATCGGAGTGGGCGGAGCCGCCGGCGATGGAGACGGCGACACCGACGCCGACAAATTGTTATCAGTAGTACTGGTGGTGGTGGTGGTAGTTATCACTTGTGTGGCACACAACGGACCGGATGTCATCGTGTCATGGTCGTTATCAGCATCGTTGTTGGCACTCGTTGTCGTGTTGTCAGCAGCACTCGTCTCGTTGTTAGTCGGATTGTCAGCATTGTTGGTGTTGGTGTTGTGGCTGTTGTTGCCACTACTCGGGGCCGCTGTTATTGTCGTGGCTGTTGTTGTCGTGGTGGTCGTGTGTGACTTATTGTTGCCGTGATTCTGTCCTTCGCGAGCTGTTGTCGAGTGAGTCGTTGTTGTTGTTGTTGCTGTTGCTGTTGCCGTCGACGAATGAGTAGTCGATTGACTGGAGTGCACCACACTGGACGTGCCGCTGGCCGACGACGATTGGCAAGATTGGCAACCTTTCGACGAGGGTCCCTTCGACAGACGGCATGCCTTTTTAATGTCCATCTCAGTGGTGTTAACACACCCGGGCACCGGACGATACACGTCCCAAAAGGCACGCTCTTGTGAATCGATCACTTTGCGCTCTAGCTTGTCGCGTTTACGATCCACTTTGGCTTGCGACTCGGCCTGCATGAATATGAACTCCCATTTGCGCGAGAACATCTTCTGTAGGCGTGCCAAATTTTCCGCCTCATAATCGGCCAACTCTAATCGGGTCTTGTTTTGCATGGTACGCTTACACAAATAGACGGCATAATCAGTGTTCTCGGGCTCGTTCGTATTCGATGGCCACAAGCATGGCGTTTGAAAGCGATAGAACGTGCAATCGTTTTTGATCGACAACACATGATCTTCGATGGGAAATATGTAACCGTGCGACGCAATCAAATTGGCTAAATGTAGCGCCTCACATTGATCGTCCAATTGTAAGTTACGCATCATCCATTGAATAAGATCGACGCCCGTAAAGACGCTCGGTATTTTCGACATGAACGATTTGACGGTCTTGACAGGCACACCGTTTTGTTCGTCTTGCATACGGTGAATGATAGCCTCAATCTGTGTGTGGTCATCAATTGAACCACGATTGAATCATTCGGCGAATGAATGAATGGATGAATGAATTCAAGTGAGTGAGTGAGTGATGGGCGACATGAATGAATTAACAAAGTTGACCAGAGAACAAAGTTGAAAGCTCGCAATCATGTGCAATCATACTTACGCGCTCGAACACAATCTTGTTGGGCGTGGCTATTTCACAATCGGGACACGAAGGCTTTTTATTGTTTGATGGGTTTGATGGAGAAGTAGAAGTTGAGGCACCACTTTGTTTGGCCGTCAAATTATCACTGGATTTAGCTCTAGATTGGGTGCCAATGTTGTTGTTATTGCCGGCCGCTATCGCCGGCGACGGTGACGACGATGACGACGACGGTGTGGCATTGTTATTATCGCTGGTACCGGCTAAGGCAACGGCACCTGTACGATTGGACGGTGTGCCACCGACGAACGAGACACTTGACGAGCCGGCGCCGCCCAGCGACGAACCGAGCGCGTCCAGTGAGGCGCGCGGCTTCTGACTGGCGCCACCCTTGCTGCTGTCGTGATGATAGTGTTGTCGATCATTCATAGATTCGTTGTAATTCGACAAATTTGTTGCGATGGTAGAAATGGAGCGCCGATCTTGGCGTTGGCGTTGCTGTTTTAGCTGTTGCTGCTGCTGGACGCTAGAGCTATCAATCAATTGCTGACTGACACTTGCCGCTAATTGAGCGCCACTTGAGTCGGGACTCAAATGCGTGCTGCTGCCACTAACAACATCGTGCTCTAATGGCTCCGTTAATGATTGTGACGGCCCCAGAGCGCCAGCCGGTGCGCCGGTCGCTGCAACGCTTGCTGTCCGCGACAAGCTCGATTTAATGAGACTATTCTTTTTGCCCAAATGATGACTGAACGCCATCATTCGCTGTTCTTCCAAAATATGTTGAAAGTATGTCACAATAGCTGTTGCTGTTATTGGTGTTATGTAATTGTTGAACAACACCAAACAACGACAATAGTGGCTAACCTCATCATTGCCTGAGTGTGTGTATCAAATCACAATATTTATCGTACGAATCCGCTAGTTGATCCATTCATTATACTGTAGTGTGTTGTTGTTGTGAAAATTTTGCTCTATTTGCTTTTTGCTGTAATCACCAATGACAATTAATAATAACAATAATAATAACCTATCCGTGCGAACGTAGCGAATGAATCAAATTGAATTGCAATTTGCTGAACCTAATCAAACAACGTTAACGTTGAACACACTCATTTCTCCGTGTGTGCGTGTGTCGTGCAAATTATCTAATACATTATTGTGGCAAACAAATATGTTTTCTTTGCTTGAAATGATGATGATTTTCAATTCGACGAGCGTCGATCGTTCATTGTTGGGCTCAAAGTGATTGAGCTTGAGTCAAACGAAGCTCGGCACGCGTTTCTTCTTGTTGACAGCCTCTTGTGAAGCTTGCGAGGAGAAGCGAGCGATTTGGAATTGCGCATTAAATGAGGCGAATAGTTGATCACGATTGCATCACTGTTTGTTTGCTTAGCATGCGTTTTTGTTTTCATTCTGACGCTCACTTTTTGAATTAACAAAAGAGTGTGTCTCTCAGCCCACACACACACACACGCACAATCGACGCACAATTGGCCGCATTGGATCAAATCAATTATTGGGCTTGATGGCTGGCTTTATGCTATCTGTATCTAATATTATGATAGTTACTTGCTCATTAAGATGTTAGTTACATCGATCAAGCTACTGGCTGTTATCCAATTCGGCAATTGTGTGTGTTAATATCATCGCAATTAAATCGCTGCTATTGGCTGCATGTCGCTTGCATTCGGCTCAATGATTGTTCGCTTGAATGTCATCGACTGATTGTTATTGTTGATTTCTCACATGTGCTTTGTCTTCGAGCTTTCCAATTGAATTGAAACGTAGCTGCTTGCACACAGACACCAACTCAATGCAAAATTTGCGTGTGTATGTTTGTGGTACGCGAATTATTGTCGGTCCATACGTAATATGCGTGACGTAACGAACCGGCATCACTCGTCACCGCACCAAACAAGATGCTACTCAAATGAATATAGTACACAACGTTATTATTGTGGCTGTTTATCACTAGCTTTGACTTTTATTGTTATCATTTTACACCTAGCATTTTTATGATCATTCTCAACGTGACAATGATAACAATGCTATCCATCTGTAGTTGGCGTTTGTTTCGTTTCATTTGCTTCTAATTTAGCCTCTCTTTACTTCTACTTTTGCCTTTGCTTCTGCTTCTGCTTCTGATTCTGCTTCTGTTACGGAGATGTCGCAATAATGTTGTTGTTACTAAAACCTCGGGCTTTTAAAATTCGACTAGCTAACACACAGCACTCAGTTAGCTGCTATCAACATAGGTGACGTGTGTGTGTGTGTGTGTGTGCGCGCGCGTTCGTGAGTGTCGCGAAGGCCGCGACTCTTTCTGGCTGGCGTCTTGTCGTCGTCGTCGTCGTCGTCGTCGTAGTGCACTTATTGCTTGTTCGTTTGCTAGCTTTATGGTTCGTTTGTTCATTCGTTGGCTGCTTTACACTAGAAGAACGCTCTCTTCGTCGGTCGGTTAGTGCGTTTGTTGTGCGTGTTGTGTGTGTGATGTTGCGTTGTTTGTGCCGAGAGATGTAGTCGATGCTGCTGTTTGTGCATTTGTCGTTGTCGCCGTTGTTTATTTGCTTCTGTCTAGCTGGCAGTCAGCTTGAGCTACACTCACTCACTACGCTTTAGGGCGCCTTCGTTGCTGCTCGCTCGCTCTTTCCAGCTGCTGGCTGGCTGGCTAGCTCGCAGTAAGCTTGTGTGTTCGTGTGTTCGTATGTTCGTGTGCTTGTGTACGTGTCTATGTGCTTTCGTCGCGCCGTGCGCCTACAAAACAAATGGATATGTGCATGTGTAGACATGTGTTTGTGTGCATGTGTGTGTGTGTACAAAGACGTACCAACAACAAGCTAGCCCTTGTAGAATGTTTCGTGTGGCCCCGTTTGTGCAATGTTGTGCAATACTGTGCTGTGCTCTGTTGTCTCGTGTATTCTGGTGTCGTTGCGTAACGACATTGCTGGCAAGCTAGCTAGCTAGCTCATTCGTTCACTTGCTCACCCGCTCACTTGCTCTACCTTTGCCTTTGCCATCGTTAGCTTTGCATGGGCCGTGCATTACATGCGAGCAAGTGCAGCAAGTGAGAGTTCGAGTTTTAGCGCAAGTGCACTCGCATGTTGGCGCTCGTGCACACTGCACGTGCATTGTGCAAGCAAAACACTGGATGGCTGGCAAGCTAGCTAGCAAGCTAACCAATGTATGTGGCAAGCCACGCAACGACACGGCACGAAATGAAACGAGACTACACGACACGACACGACACGATACGACCAGACACGACATGACATGACATTGCTCGCCGTTCGTTGCTTGCTGCTCATGCGCATCGTCATCAAAACAATTTGGTGCGTGCGAGCTAGTGACGCGTGCGCCGACTTAACTATCGACAGCAGCGACATTATTACACAACGCAACGCAACACAACACAAAACTATTGCTGATGCTTTTTGCCGCCAATGTTCTTGTTTTTCTCTTTGGCCATTCTTTCTTTCTTTCTTTATTCGTCCATTTCACGTCTCTTTTTGTTTGGCATCATCTTGTTGTCGCATTTTGTGCTTATGTTTTGTCCACTTCTGCTTTGCTCTGCCCGCTCGCCCGCTCAGTGGCTACAAACGACACCAGAGACTATTATTCGTTTCGAGCAGCAAAGCAACGAGCAAAAGTTACTGCCTCTTGCCGTTACGTCAGTAGTGCGTGCGTGTGTGTTTGTGTGCCTTGTTTACAATCACAAGGCACAAGGACCGTGTGTGCATTGCTAATGTTCCATCCGGTTAAAACGACAACAACAACAACAAAAACAAAACACCAACTGAATGTGAGCTAGCCATTCACGTAATGGTCAGCATCATTTCACAATGGCCACATCTTGTGCAAGTCGACACTCTATCCGTTTGTCTGCTCTGTCTATCCTGTCTATCTTTTCGTGTCCGTTTGTCCGTCCGTCTTCTCGCTAAAGCGCTCTCTCAAGCTATAACTCTAGTCTAGAGAATTGCAATGTGTTTGTTGTGAGAGGCGATATGCTTCTTAGTGTTTTGTGCATTCCATACTTTGAACTGCAAAATACACACACACAGACTCTGAGCCCAATTGAACTAAACTGAACTGAACTGATCCTAAAGATATGTCGCAATGCTGTGGACAAATTGTCGTGTTTGCTTGTTTTATCTCTTTTGCAGACCAAATTCACTGTAATAATAATCATGTTGTCTGTCATGAAACTGATTGGGCTTTTACTGTGTGTGTGTGTGCTTGCTTGTGTGCACAGCCAAGCTGTTCCGCGAACTGCATGTGCACCAATGGCTAGACGGGAACTCGCATACAACCGGAACACACACACGCTTACTCACTTGTTAGAAAGTGCAGCTAAAAGCAAATGATAATGGCAATTGATCACATAGCCATCGTCTGTTCGTCAGTCAGTCAATTCGTCCTGTTTGTGGCAATCTAAGTGCGCGACAAACACACGAGAAAGAGAGAGAGAGAGAAACACGTGCATCGAACTTGTGTTGACGCACGTGCCCAATGACACATTGCATCACATCACATCACATCACATCGCATCCATCGCACGATGTATGCTGGCCTCGTTGGTTCGCTAGCCAACTGATTCGCAAACTTTTCGCTCGAACGTCAATAGAATTGCAAAGACACACGCACTCACTCGCTGTTGGTGCAACAACAACAAACATGAACTTGAAGCGAGCGAGACGAGGCATCATGTCTTCTGATAAAACTCACAAACTTACATGCTGGCAATTTGAGCTCAAATCGAGTTGTGACTTGCGACTTGCAAGCTCCAACTGATTGGATGCTTCTTTTTTGTTGTTGCTGTTGTTACTGTAGCTGTTTGCGTCATAATAAATGCTCGCTGACAAGCTCAATGTTCATTGCTCGCCCGCTCCCTGTCTGTCTGTTCGCTATTATTAGTGACTGTTGTCAAATATTTGTCGACCATTGTTAGTTCAGTTCAATTCATTTCAGGAGTCAAGCGAACATGCAATTTGTGTGTGAGCGCAATAATGAGCGCCCAATGTCTTTTTTTTCACAATCATTAATTAACTGAAAGTTTACTTGCAGCCAGATCATAGATATTCACGGTTTACACAATAATCAATGACAACGGCATTGACTCGATGAAGCTCGTTGTCATTTGATCTTTCGAACGAACAGGCAAACAAATGCTGCACGCTCACGCAATAGAATTACGAAACTGAACGAGACGACTGAAAATGGCGCTTGTTCTACTCATTGCGTGCCTCAATCTTTAGAGTTTCATTCGAAATAAAAGTCAAATCGAACGAGAAATTGGTGTGCCGACAAACATTGTGTACTGTTTTGTGGCTGCATTTCGTTCAGCTCGTTTGTTTAGTGTAGCCCAATGCGTTGCTTATGCCATGTTGATTTGAGTTTTCATACTTTCCACTCAAAATTGAAGAATACGAGCAAAGTAGACACAGTGTTTGCTCAATAATTACGACACAGCTCATGATTCTCCGAAGCTGAAGAATGACTCGATGCTTGCGCCACGAAAGAAAAAGAAAACATCATTTCTAAAGTTGCATACAATTCATACATTGGTTTATTGATGCTTAAAACTCTTATCCTTACAAGAGGTTGTCCCTGGTTTTCATTTTGCATTTACATTTTATTTAGATTGATGGGGAGGCCGAAGCCCCAGTAGAGTGTCCGCGTCTCTACTAACCAGCAGCTAGCAGAGGCTTATCCCTCAGAGAGATTGCAAGCGAGGTCAAAGAAAGGGATGCGGACACAACGCCACACATTTCAATTTCAGTATATTTATAAATGATCATTGGAATACAATATAGAGATTGCTACGTGTGAATTGAACAAATTCGAAATGAGTAGGCGAATAAGTAGGTAGGTTTATTGAACGTCTGTAAGGACCCACCTTGCTGCTACATCAGAAGCATTGCCAATGTTGCTGGTTTGCCGTGACTGGACACCGTATTGCCCTCATTGAGGCAATCAAGCACCGCATTTTGCAATTATTCGCAGAATAACTATTTAGTCGCCCAAAATCTCGGCGCATATTATTTAGACGGCGTATTATTTAGTGATACTTTGTAATAGATGCTATCGTATTTAACGACAACAGATTTGTTGGTTAATACTGCATTGAAGGCGAATGTTTACATTTTGAAATAAATAAAGCGCTTCCTTTTGGCTTTCTCTCAGCTTTCGATTATTCAGTCAAAACACTTGGCCCTCAGAGCGAATTTAAGAGCTATAGGACTGATAGAACAGCGCAATTAAAGCAACTCCGGAACAAGTATTTCATGGACAATTCGATGAGAATTCAGCTAACAAAAATACACAAATTCGACAGCAACGCGACGCCACTGAGATTGAATTGGAATCAACTCAAAGTCAATTGTGCAATCGGTGATATAGTCTACGTTAAAATACCTGATGGTGCAAAGAGAAACCTACAACCAAGGTATATGGAACACTATCAGCATTCATTCTAATAGTTTTCGGCCTCATAATCGAAACGACAGAGTCGAAATAAGCTCGGTTGATGATCAAGTCCACAAATGCGCGACGGCGATGCACTCACTGGTCAACGCTCTCAGCAGTCAGCCATGACCTTTAACAAAAATCAACAAACACCGCTCTCACTGGTCAGCCGACGGCGCCCTTAACAGACTCAATGCTCAATCAAGCGGCCATGGGAAAAAATCAATTATCCGTTATAATTCTAATATCTCCATTATCTAGCTCTCGCCTCGTTTGGAGACATGATAATAGAGCTGGATAATGGAGGGATAATGATCGAATTCGATGGAGATTCAGAGCGAAAAAAATAACAAACAGGTTGTTCTCAACCGGACAGACTTTTGATACACACAATTCGCACCTTGGCACGCTCGCTTGATCGCGTACAACTTGAATCGTAATCACTAAAATCAAACGCGATTTCATACAATGCTGAATTTCACTTGAGACTAACGACTTTTCTGACGAGCATCATTCGAGACACACACACACACAGACCAATCACAATCGATTTGTTGGTGCGCAATTGAAATGTCATTGTTCATTATTTTCTCTCGCTCTCTTTTTGTTCGACAGCTCGATGGCTCTCGGTTGGAATGACCATCGGTCACTGGACACAACTCGTAACATGACACTCAATTGCTGTTTGCTCCTGCTGTTGTTTATGTATGTAGCAAAAGAGTGCGTGTGTGGGTGCAAACACAACACTGCACACACGCAGCTAGCACAAATATTTGTGGCTTGTCGAGTGAATTGTCAAGCTACAGCAACAGCAGTAGCAGGAGTGTAAGTGTACCTTAGTCGCCTGGATAGCTAGCAAGCTGGCTAGCTGGCTGGTTGTCCAGTTTGGCTAGCTCCGAGCAATCAGCCAAGCATCGAACGTAAATCAAACAAAGTAAGATTGTAATCTAATTCAGTTGGGATGACAAGCAGGCAAGTCTGACTCACGTTGGCCCATTCCTTTTGGGGCCCTGATCGATTCTACCTGTCTATCTGTCTGCTTGTCGATCGTGGGTCCAAGTATACCGTGTTAGTTTTCGTAGCACACACTCGATACAATGACAACAGGCCGGTGTCATCGAGATCGAGATCAGGATCGAGTCTGAGCTCGAAACAGAAACAGAAACAAAGACACAAGTTTGCGACTGAGCAAGCGCATAATGATAATAGCAATCATCATCATTGTCATAATAATATCAATAATAATGGTGCGCACACGCACGCCTTAAGGCTCATACAGGACGAGAGCAGTTACTACTAGTGAAGGACTCAGGGACTGAAGGAAGGAATCAAGTGTAGTGAATCACATTCCCAGCGGACACTGTGTGTTTGTCGATACTTTGCTGTGCTGCTTGTCGGTTGGGCGTGTGCCAGGTGCCTCAAATGTGGATGGCTCGACTTCAATAGCGCTTTCTCGCTCGCTCGCCTGCACGCCCGCTTACCAAACGCGTCCGCGCGATCTCAACTGCTCTGCTCAGCTCTGGACTCAACTCCCACACAATATCATAGCCTGATGGTAGCAACGACGATTCGTTTCTTTTGGTTACGTTTCGTTTCGTTCCGGTTCGGTTGGGTCCCGTGTTCACCATAGCACTTGCTGACAAACAGCCAACTGAACAAAATTGACAATGCGTGTGTGTTGTCAATATTTATTGTCGTTCGCCGTTTGCTTCTTCCATGTCGCTATCTTTTATGCTTGCTCTCGTTTCTTGCGGGCCGCACGAGTCTAGTTGCCTCAATAGCCCCGGGCTTTTGCTTGCTAGCTAGCTTGCCAACTTGCCAACTTGCTAGCTAACTTGCCAGCTAGCTAGCGTGACGTGGTATGCCGTGACGTGACATAAAGTGACGTGACATGATGTACCAGTCGAGCCAACGTAAAGCGTTGTTAACATTGTTAATGTTTCGTCCCTATTTTCTTCTCTCGCTGATATTGTTCAATCGAATAGACAGACAGACAGATCAAAACAGAACAGTAGCCAGCAACCTTGAAGCTAAGAAATAAGAATGCTATCTCAACTCGACTCACCATCGAGAGAATTGAAGTTCAACTGAATTCAATCGAACTTTATATTTGTTCAAATCAATCGTACAAATCACTTGCTTTTGTGCTGTTAGTATTGTTATTGTTGTTGCTGCTGTTGTTGTTGGAGACAAACAGTCAATTCTTACTCTCTTTCTCTCTTGCCAACACAGAAATTTTCTCGCCTTGCCTTAGCGGACCTCGACTCAGATCGGATCGGATCGGATCGGGTCTGTTCTGTTCTGCACAGCTCAGCTTGAATGTGCATTTCGAGATATATTTGAGTAGAACTCTGTGTGTAAAACTGTGCAAAATATCAATGATAAGCAGCACGTGGTTAGCTTGCAGCTAGTCGTCGTAAGCCACTCGCTGTGCCAATGCAAATTCACTGCCATTCTTTTACTATATGTCATTCGTCCGTTTCTTACACAGCTGAAGCTTTATTTTCTGGCACAGCTGCAGGACAGCACTCACGATAAGAGTAAAGCTAGCAAGATTTCCATTCTCATTCTGACTGCTCTCGCTGCTGAGCTCTATCTGAGTCGAACAGAAACAAACTAGAAGTCGAACTCTTACTCAAGAATGAAAGAAACAAAGCTTATTTGGGGTCCAAGGGATTTGAACGAATGTGATTCTGTGCGCATTGGCATGGATTATCGGCTGTCGCTACACACACACAGAGAATGCCGCACACAAACACATGCAGATAGAAACAAATTCAACGGTCATTCGAACACCGACAGCTGTCAGTTGTCGAAAGAGAAATAAATTTGATGTAAAGGGTGCCAAAGACTTAGTATGAAAAAAGAATAAAAGAAGAACGAGCATCTGACGCTGTGTGCTTGAATGGGACAGGTTGTACTTTATTCGCAGCTGCTTTGTTGCGAGCATTTGCGAACCGCTATATTACAAGCTCGTGAAAAGAATGTCGTACAGCAGCAGCATATCTTGTTAGCGAACTTGTGAGCGAACAAGTTGGTGTGCCAATAGACAGGCAGATAGCGCGATCTATGGAAAGATGACAAGATTAGTGTGCTAGCCATACAATGCACTGATGACTAATGAGCTGGCTTGTGTGGCTGTGAGCGGACTTCCGGTGCCCGAAAAATACTACGACATCATTAGATTGGCCATTAGGTTAGTTTTTTGCCCTCACACTCGTTGTCGCTGTCTCACGCTCTCTCGCTTCTCACTTTCACTTTAAGTTCCGCTTTTGCTCTTGCTTTCGGTCTCTCTCTCTCTCTCTCACATGCCAATGTCGCGCCGTCGTTTGTGTTGGCTACTACCATTGTTGCGAATCTCCTTGTTCATCCTTGCTCTCATTTGCAGTTGGCCTTGGTATTGCGACTGCTTGTGAGGCTAAGCCTCAGTGGGAGCTCTTGTCGGTGTAAGCATCAGCATCGCTACAACGTAGACAACAGCAACATTGACATAGCACAATGAACAGCACCGACGCCGAAAAGAGAGGGGCGAAAAAGAAAAGGCACCAGAATAGATAAATAGATAACTCTTTCTCACTCAACTCTCACTATAACGATATATGGACTGTAAAAGAAAAGAAAAGAAAAAGAAGAAAAAAAGGCAAGAAAATGACAGAGAATTGAACGCGTTGCTACTTGACATTGTGTAGCTCACTGTGGGTGTGAGTGTGAGTGTCTCGAGGGAGCCGGCCCAACATCAGTGGCAAATTTAGCAGCGTACCAGCAACACGGTTAGGGTTCAAAAGTAAATGCTACCGAATGACCTTCAAGTTGCTTTTATTCTTCCCCTTCCTCTCCCTGTCTCGCTGTTAGCCGTTCGTTCGTTCACGTTCTTACAGCAGGATTTAACTTTGACCAACTTAAGTGCACAGTGAGTCAATGCTAAGCTAAGCTCACTTTGCTAGCAGTGCAAAATGAGATGGGCAGCCTGTGAGAATGTTCAGTTAGCTTGGCATCTGTGCGCGTAACGATTGTTTGAACGATACATGTTTGTTGCACGTATTACAAACACATTGTGCGCGCACTCGAACGATAACATCTATTGTCTGGGTGGCTCAGGTGTTTCTACTGGCGCCACCGCCGCTGGCATTGCCGTTGCCGATGCCGTTGAGGCCGCCAGCATCAGCATCTGCAAGCGCATTAAGAGATGATGCATTAAGTGTCTTTTAGAGGCCACTGTGTGAGTGTGCTTACGTACTAAGCAATGAGTGACTGAACTAAACTAGACTAGACTAAATTCAACCAAGGGCCCAGATAAAGCCAAAAGCCAAGAAACAGACAACAGCAGTTATGAAGATCTCCAGAAACACAGACACAGACACACCCAGGACTAAGACGACAGCGATAGTAAGCAAACGATGGCCATAACGACTCGCTAACTCTGTTCGCTCTCGTGGCGTACGTAGTTTGTTACTTGTTAGCTTTGTTATTAGCAAAATGTTGTGCTATACTTAACGACTTTGGCGATGACGACTACGACGTCAAAGACGACAACGACAACGAAACTAGTGATTTGCAGCAACAGAGAAAGAAACGCAAAAGGACAGAACAATCGAACTGAGAGAATGAGTCGTTTCCCCCAGAGTCAGCTTTGACTCGACAACGCGACAAGCTAAAGCTGGCTCGCAATCTCCACAGCGCCAAACAAAATAGAGCTTGACGTTTCAAGGTACGCCATTGTTTACACTCTCGATAGCAAGAGCGCCCTCACGGCAACTATACGACAGAGTAGCGACGACAACAATCGCTGCACTCAGCTCACATCTCACTTTGCTCGTAATAAAGGCCTCACACTCGCATTCGCGCTCACTCGAATAGCCGAATACGAAAACTGTGTGCCCGCTCGTTGTGGCCGTGCAATCTTGAGTGGAATTTTGTTTATGTCATAAGCACGCAGCAGTAAATTTCACGTTTATCGTCCAGTTCATTTTAGTTCAATTCCGTCCTGTCCTTGCTCGTTCTGCTCTGCTCCGCTCCGCTTCGTTTCATTCGATTCGCCGCCTCCAATACTGACTTGTTTAGCGAACTGTTGAACGATAAACTCACTCACTCATTCACTCACTTACTCGCCCACACACACACTCAATCGCTGACTGACGAGCTACCGTTTGTAAACTGAACTAAACGAACAGTCAACTTAGTTATAGCTAGATTTAATTCGTTCGTTCCTTCGTTCGTATCGATTATCGTGCACAACTGACAACCAACAACAATAGACGAATCCAAGTTGCTCAACAAAAGCTGCAAGAAGCAAGAAGCGAAAGTGGAGCAGTTTGCTATCATATTGCTACTGAATGCTTATTGCTCGATTCTCGATGCTCATTGTTGTGATGAGCGTCGTATTGTGTACTTGAACATTGATGATTGTGAACATTGGTCAAGCCTGCTGTCGATTGAGATTGAGGCGTCCGCTTTTTATGGCCGATCGAATTTCAACAGTGTGCCAACATTCTGTAAGTGTTGTGCCAAATCTTGACACGTGGTATTGTTGTTGCTACCACTGCTACTGTTGTTGTTGTTGTTCAAGAAAATCTTGACTCAAAGCTTATGAGCTCTCGAGTAAAGTTCGCTCGATTCCAAGTAAGCAATGAAAGTGTTCGTGTCTTATCTTGCAAACTAGCAAGCTAGCAAATGTTGGCAAGCTAGCACTGTATTGCGATTAGCACGCGTGCACGTGCTTTCACATGTACACGTGCAAGAACATAGAACGAGCGTCTTGGCGGCACTGGCATTGGCACGCGCGCGAAACGAGCTTGTACTAGCGGCGTGCACTATTCTGGCCACTGTTTTCGCTGGCCCAAACGCTCAATTCAATGCGTGCTTAAATGAAAAACACGCACTGTCAATTTAGCTCTCTTGCTCACAAGCATACACAAGTACGAACACACAAGCTTGATGGTAAAAACACCTGGCTCTTCTTCCTGTTTGTTTGCTCGGTTTGTGGTGACGCTATCAACGCCCGCCCGCCCGCCCGCTCTCTCGCTCTCCATTCATTCAACACCTGTACGCGTACACATTTGCGTGCATTATGCCATGCGATACGCCATTAGCAACTTTCTCTCTCGCTTGCTTGCTTACGTCAATATTGGAGGCGATATTGGAGCTTCTATTGAGGCCTCACTTAGGCGTCCTCGGTCACGTCATCATTACTAATGCACGTAACGTAAGTGTAGTATCATTCATCGACGTAGGCCAGAAAGAGCTTACGCCGATAAAACTTTGGCAACAACAAGCTTGGCTCGAATGAGTTCATTGATAAATTGGCGCCCCATCTCGTTTCCATTCGCCCATTCTCTTGTTCGCCCGTTCGCCCGTTCGCTCGTTCACACTTCTGGCTGCTTGGCTAGTTGTGTTGGGGCCGCTACTGTTGTTTACATTTTCATGGTGTCAATCGAACGGTGACATGCTCATCGCCGCCGGCACAACTTACGTAACTGCTGGCCACAGCACTGTCTGTCTGCCTGTATGCTCTGGTCCGTTTGTCTCAACAAGCGATACTTCTAACAAGGGTTCGTGGCGTGAGATGGCCAACGGAGCGACAGGCAAGCAGCCAGTGAGTTGAGCAAGTGAACTGTTTCAGTTAGCAGGCGGCCGAGCATGCGCGCTAAACGCCAACGAAGGCGAAATACGATCGACGCGACATCAGATGGAGGTCGTTTATCTCGAATAGATAAATAGCTCTGCGGATTTCACCATTGTGCGTCCAACCAACAGCTTGTGTGTAGACGTATATCTTGTTAGTATTGGCTTTGCTAATGAATCGGCTATCAGTTGTGCAATACAATTCAATTCTGATTTGAGGCATGGAATTATCACAACAATCGCCCCTTTCTGTCTCATTTGATAAAATCAACAAGCTCGGAAAGTCGCTCTGCGAGTAGTGGTTGTTGTGATGAAAAAGGTTGAGCAAACATTTTGCTTTTACAATTGATTCGGTAATTGCGATGAATAAATCTAATGTCGTTAATCTGATGATAACAGAGCAAAATTTACTCAATTATCACGTGTTTAGTATTTTCGTTTGCATTTCGCATCGTTCTCTTTGGATAGATAGAAAATGATCGAGAGATAACTTTATGCGTCCATCTCACAATCGGCAATACACAATCGCGAAATAGCACATAATTGTCGTAGCCGTTTATGGGTAAGTCTTACCATGTAAAACTAACACCGAATCATTCAAGTTAAGCAAAATCGAACAATGGAACTATCGACGCTACTAGAATTCGACATGCTTTCAATACGAAGTTGTGCAACGCGTACTTGGGCCCTCTGCGAGCAATATGTTTCTTTAGAAACCGCAGTAAAGTTGTTTGAACTTGGAGTTTCAGTCAGAGATGACATAAGAACTCATGGTAGCAAAACTATTAGAGACTTGACAATTACCTCGGGAAAAGATGCAGAAATTTCCTACAAACTCGCATTTGGTTTAGCTTCGCTCCGAATATTGCGTGATAAGTTCAATAGAGACGAATCAAGTTATTATATCTATGACTATGACTTAGAGTGGCATGATGGGCCAACAAATCCAATGGCAATATCTTATGGATCCTTGAGAGATGAGAAAAGTGCAGTCTATTACTCAATAACTGTAGGTTGGGAATTCCTCGCTCAAGAGGCAACAGGAATTGCTTTATCTATCTATCTCTTTCAGTCGATGTACTATGGAAAAATCTTTTATAAGAACGATGATGACTTAAAGGACAAGAGCTTTGCTGAACTACATAAACTAGGTAAAGTTGAGATAACCCAACATGAAAGACAACTCGCTATTGAGTTAAAAAGTTGAAACTTATATAAAGAGTGTTCGTCAATCATGAAGGGTAGTGGCAAACCAGCTTGGAATATATTAGAAGAAAAAGTACCAGGAGAACCATCAAAGAGTATCCATGATGCACAGCGCGGTCTATATGAGTGGTCGGAGATTCTCCTGCGGTCACAATATCTGTGAGAACCAATCATCGTTTGCGAACACAATTCACAAATGTTACCGACATTCTGCTTTTTTACGACGATGTTGCAAGATTTAATTAAAATGACTCAACTCTAAAGGACATTAATCAATCATTCATCGCATCCCTTATATGATTTATTCAAGCGCAGACGATATTATATTACATATTATGAGCTTGTTTATCAAAGCGCTGGGTACCAGTCACTGATAGTTTCACGATAAGGCCAAAACACAAGTGAGCGGCGTGCCGATGAGTTGTTTTGTTGCGAACAAGTTTCTTTTATTGTACTTTTGCGAGAGAGGTGAGGTTATATAATCATGTTCGAAGTATGATCCATAGTCGATTACGATTGTTCGCTAAACACAGGACTAACACATATAGTGTCATGGTTGGAGATGAGAGCTGAGTTTGGCTGCCTGGCGCTCACATGCTCAACGTGCATCATGCCAATCTGCACGCCAAGTGCTTGAAGATCTATCGACGCAACAAGATGGTGGTGGAGAGGAGGCGGGGGTGGATGGGTGGGTGGCTAGGTTAAAAGGTGAGTGTCCGAGAGCCGAATCGACCTAAAACGCCTAAAAAATTAGCTGTCAGCTGTGGCTGCAGCGAAATCAGGCAGCTAAACATCGCAAAACAACCAGTAGCACCTATCTCTAGTCATGATGCATGACTCATATCTGATAAGATAACATTCACCTGAGTGACGGTCAGATCAGCATGAGTTTGGTCTCATATTGTGAGCGATGATCAATCTAGAGCAGATGTGCACTAAGCATACCGAAACGTCAATATAATGTTGTGCTCGACTCGTAATAGAATAAAAATAGCTGAAACAAGGGATTTAAAAAGTCAGCAATTGCTTTTATCATAGCAAATAGAATTCATGATTAGCATCAAACGTAGCGTCGCTTTATCAACACCCGTAACAAGGAATTATTACAATTTCCAAAGGTTAGGGTTAGAAAAGCAAGATGACAAGCTCACGGAAGCGCCAAGATCTTCGTTTGACAGCCGATCGCGATTATGTGGCCGGCGATATTGTGGCCAGACGACTCTTACAGGAGCTTTAGACTCCAGAAGATCGGTGAGACAACTAGAACTCGACAGCTACTTGTTCACGTGTCGATGCGAACGCTGTATATACAGTGATGCAGCCGAAGAGGATAAGTACAAGAAGCTCTATGTGGAAATACTTACTTGGAAAGGTCTCAACAACTACGAGCGCTTGTTTAACACTTGCGTCGAAATGCTCGATTGGCACAGAGAGAACTTTGTGTATCACACAGCGGCCACAACTCATCTGTTGGCCGAATTGTACATATCGAGCATGAAGCTTGGCTCTCGTGGCCTGCCGCACCGAATCGACAAAGCCACTGGCAAACAAATGACCATCGAGTATCTTCACCAATTGTTCAAGCAGCATTTGCGTGTGACCCACGGCGCTGATTGCACTCTGTTGAGCGTTCGCGATCCCAAAATCTTGGAACGATTCTTCAATTAGCGGCAGCAGCACACAAAGAGCGTCACAATGATGCTAAAGATGATTGTCGAGTTCATTTTTGTTTCCAATATTGGATGAGAATACACAAATTGTCAGTCAAAATCGTCGGTGATTAATTGTAACTTTTTACCAACTGTGTGTGTGTGCTTCTGTCAGCACACGTACTTTCAGTTGAGTTTAGTTGAATTGAATTCGATTCAATTCAAGTCTGAAGCTCGTTCAGTGGAGCTTGAACTCTGACTACACGCTCGCAACATTGACTTGGCGCTCATGAACATTCGACATCATGCACGCACAATCACAAGCTGTGTGCGGCAAAGCTGTAAGACAGACACACGCTGTACGCGTAGCCGTTACACGTGTCGCGCGCACATTGGCCAAGGTTGGTAACGATGTCGAGGGGCTGTTATTATGCTGTTAGACGGGTCTCACGCACGAACAGCTGACGTGGAACTGGAGCATCTCGAGCTAAGAGTATTAGCAACGGCGGCACGTATCGCCGGCTGGCAACACAACACACTCTGAGAGTCATTGTGTATGCCAGCCAGCCAGTCTCTCAGTCAGAGAGCTAGCTTTTGTATTCGATGCAATCTGTGTGTTGTAACCGATTGTGCATGTGTGCTGAGAATATATTGTGTGAAACCGTACAAGTGCGAGTGCGAGTGCGAGTGCGAGTGTATTCGCAATTGCGATTGCAAGTACACGAGGGGGACGGACACACAAGCTGATGCAATGAACACGATTCTTGATTTATCGCTCTCTTGTTGCTGGCGTTCGTGGTGGCGCCGATATTGCCGTCGTTAGTGTTGTGTGCCCGGCGGCAGCAGCGCAGTGGTAGCGGCAGCGGCAGCGGCAGCGGCAGCGGCAGTATCAGTGTGGTCGTGTCACGCCCACACGTTGAGTTCGCTCGCTTGATAGCTAGCTAGCCCAGCTTGTTGGATGGGCGGCCCAATGAAAGTGGTGGGCACAGAGTTTAGTTGGATTCGCGGCTGGAAACCGAGAATTGGAGCCCGCAATTCGAAAGGAGCTGCGACGACAACCGATAGTGCGTTGGACCAGAAATACAGCCACGCCCACGCAGACACTCTCGAGCAAGCGGGCGATCGAGTGAGGAAAAAATCACGCATGATATGCAGCGAGAGTATGTTGAACGAAAGATGTTACAATGAGACAACTATCGCATGATTGCACGATAGAGAGCAGCACACGTTAGAGAGGAGAGAGAGAGTTCTCGAATTTGCACGACGCTTGATTTTCTTCTCTAGCGAGCCTACACTGAACTCTTGGGTTCGCTTGGCACGAACATGCGAGCTTACGTAATCAAAGAGTCATTCAGTCATTCGAGAGCTGACTGACGACGTGACAATTCGTCGTGCCCTCGTCGATCTTGATCTCGTGCCAATCTCTGTTGTTCGGCGACCAGACCGGCCGGTGTGTGCGGCACACGCACACGCACACGCACACATAACTCGGCCAGACAGACATACATTGCATAACTGTGTGCAGTGCTCGATGGTGGTGAATTGTCGATCCACTCGATCATTGAGCCGCAAGTCGTGTGTCAAAGTCGCTGTGCAGAGCAAGTGGTATTGAGGGCGTGACACGCGCTCGTTGTTTCTCGTGTCTCGTTCTTCTTTGTGCCAAGTTTTTGTCAAAACTAGAGCCAAGCGAGAGCTGAGGTCCAAGCGAAAGCTAAGTCCAAAGCCAAGGCTATGGGTAAGGCTAAAGCTATAAGCGAGCGACTGAGCGTGCGGGCGAACGGTGCGCGATTGAGGCATAGAAAAAAAACGTAGCTCAACATTCGTTGTTGTCTACATCTTTGCTTGCTTTGTTGCCAATGCTTTTGCTATTGCTATTGCTTTTGCTTTGCTATTGCTATTGCTTTTGCCATTGCCAATGCTGCTGTTGTGCTGGTACAACGCGACCAGACGAGACGAGACGCGCAACACGGGACAGGTGCATGTGAGCACGCACTAAAGTCAGCTCCATTTGCTTCTCGACATTTCATGCAAGATCATTCTAATGCTATCAATGATAGTGCGCGGTACACCGACAGCAAAAGAGATTGAGATAGAGAGCACAAATTAAAATTGATTCTAAGGCTCAGATAAGCTTTGTTCGTCGTTCGTTGTTCTATGTTTTCACTCGCTATGCTTGTTAGGTTCGCTTGGATTTTGTGTTCGGCTGGCTGCTGAATTTGCACAAAACAAAAACAGACAACGAAAGAGTTGCCAAGCTTGCAAATCTGTGCTCCGTTAGAAACCGCCAACCAGCAAAAGCGCATTCTCGGAGTGAATGCTCGCGTGTTGTTCCACACAATGCAATGCAAAAGCTATATTGGCAAACACACAATGATTTGATGTGTCTCGATGAGCATTAAGCACGCTATCACGTGCAACGTTGACGCACCACGCTCTCTTGTGTTCTCTCCTTTTATATTGTTTGTGCCAAGAATAGAACAAACCTTGGCCCACTCTGGCACATACAAATTTAATGAAAATTGTTTATTCAGTCGTTGCTAGTCCGTTTGTCTGTCTATCTATCTGTGCCGGTAGGTGTGTGCGTGTCTTGTGTCTTGTGAGTGAGCTCATGCTAACTAGCCAGAGAATTGGCCAGCAATCACATCACAGTGTGTCTCGCGAGATCTGCCAATGTTGCCTTGAATTGTCGAAGAAAGCAAACACTGCGGCTGCCAATAGCCAAGGCTTTCTTAAATCCTCAAAAACTCTTTCTCTCATTCATTCTAAGCCTCAGCCCGGCAACGCGATAATGTGATAAAAATAGCACGCGCTGACAAGTGTACGCGCATGTGTTGTGCAAAAGGTCCACGTGCATGCACGTGAACAAAGCTTGTTTTTTGCACGTAATGTGGAAGCAGCAAAGCACTGCTGTGTGTTGTGTGTGTGTGTGCTATCAATATCGTCAGAGGAGCTCAACCTTCAACAGAAGCTTCTCCAAGCTCACGAACGAACAAGCGAACAAGAGAGCGAGCGAACAATATTCGTTGCAATGTGGCGCCAATATTGTCAATCACATTGTCGATCACCGTTGGCTGCTCGAGCTGTCATATTCTCAGCACAACAGCATCTCACAGCTTGCTAGCTGTAGCTCGAGCTCGAGAGAATACTAAATTGCTCTCAATGACCTCACATCACAGAAGCTTGCTGTTGGTAAGTTTGGCGTCAGCATCACACGTCGGCATGTCATATGTGAGTGTGTGGGCGTAAGTGTGAGTGTGGCTCACGTCGACGCTGGACGTTTCAAGTCGACGGACGGTATTAGTGGCAAGCCAAGCTGAGCTGGTGTCGTGGAATCGCTAACACTGTCGATCATGAAGTATTGCTATCAATATATCATCGATGTTATGCTAGCCTGTTTCATCAGAAATTGCTGCTATGCACACGACATTGAAAGTGCAGCTTGTAATGTAAACTTGATCGAACTTTTACGTTGAAGTAAGTGAGGCACTTGTCCACACACTCACTTTGACCTGACAGAAACACCAGCAACAGCAACAACACAGAGCTGAGCTTGAGCTTGAATCTGAATCGCTGCATGCAAGCTATGAGTGAGTGCCTCGCTTTCTTGATGGGCCCCAACAGCAGTCGATTCTTAGACTGCTACTTCCGTCGCTGCTGAGTCTATTCGTATGTGTATGTGTGTGTGTGTGTGTGTGTGTGTTTGTGTGTGTGAGCGTTAGTGCGTGGGGGTCACATCAGCGTCAAGCAAGTTAACATAGTCAAAAGGAAACAACACTTTAGAGGTCGTGCAATGCAATGCAATCCAAAGCTCAAAGTCCGATGCTCAAGGTTCAAACCTCGAAACTTGAAGCCCAAAGCTCGATGCACGTGCCACAAAGGCCACTAAGGCCACGAGGACCAAGCAATCACGCGCGTGCTCGTGTGCGAGCGAGATCGATCGTGTGAACGTAATGCCTCTTTGCGCTTCACTTGTTCGCGCGTCGTCGCTTCTTCCAATAACTTGAGCTTGAGCTTGAGCTGCCCTCGTTCGTCACATTCGTTCGCACACATGTTTGCTCACGTATTGGCATGTATCGATTGCTGTTCATGGCCATTGGACAGCAATCAGTTGCTAGAAAATTGCCAGCATCAAGTGTGTTGCAATTTCAACCAATTCACGATAACTTCACTCGATTGTTGCTGTGTTACTGTCTCGTGTGGCCTTGTGTTGTCGCATCTTGTGTTGTACTTGTGTTGTTATTGTGTGTCATCCTTCTTTCCAAGTGCTAATCAACAGTAACACTCTCTCACCAGCCGAGTAGTTACTGAGCGTGAGTACTGTGGTGTAGTGTGGCTATCTGCGAGGACATAAATCGCCATCGTGATTGGGCAGCAGTCAAGTTCTTTTGCCTTCGATTTATGAAATCGATGCTTCTCGTTTTTTTACCAATAATAATGACTAGGGCGTTCAAATTTCGGTTGATACCGCTCCGATATGTTCTGCAAGAAAATGTTTTCTGTTCAAAATAAAGTATCAGCGAGAGTTGGGGTGCACTTTGAGCGCCAATTTTTTCTACCGGAACAACCGAATTTTTCTAGTTTTGATTGTAACCGCCTGAAAGTTGCGATTCTACGTTTTTCAACCGAAACAAAGCACAACCGATAATCAGCGCACAGCAACATTCGCCCCGATTGATTTCGCTGTTGTTTTGTGATCCTGCACTGACACATATTGCATACAACATTTCAATGCAGTGACACTTGACAGTTACGCTAGTTTAGCGCGCGCACACACACACACACACACACACATCCAATCAATAGGCAATATGTAAGCAGCACAACTCAATGTTGAAACAAAAGATCACCCGAACGTGCTCTTGTTCAGGTTTCACTCTTTCTACTCATTGCTGTTCATTTGCTTCACTACTCTTTCAACATTACGAATTTCAAGGTCTTTACATTTCTATTCTTCTCGGGAGCACTTCATTTGATCATTCAATTCATTCCTTTCTTAGAGACAAATTGTGAATAACACGAGACCAATTCAACAAACAATTAGACAATGGGCAGAAAGAAGAAAAGTATTAGGGAACTATTGCACGATGGCAAGACCAAATACAAGTGTTTCTCGATTGATAACGGCTCTCTCTCTCTCTCTCTCTCTCTCTCTCTATTGCAAAACATGTAGTGAGTTAGTTAATTACAATCGTACACACATATGGCCACGAGTTGATGACCACCTCTCAAGCAAACATCATCAGGACAACTCTCGCAAAGCCAGTCTAGCTGGAAAATCACAAATATCAATTGTACGAGCGTTTAGCATTGCGAGCCAACGAGAATCGACTCGTGAACAGTTCATCGTTTCACTCACACGAGCCTTTGTTGTCGCAGACATACCTATCTACAAGTTAGAATCTCCTGTTCTTGCTTTCTATCCGAGTAGACTGGATACTCGTTGCCATCTGCAAACACTGTGCGTTACAAGTGCGTTCCATCAATATACGAAGAAACTGCAAAGTATTCGCTCGATTGTGTCAGAGCAAGACATCGGCTTCATCATTGATGAAACAACTGATCGTTGCTTGCGATATCAAGTTAATATTCTCGTTTTTATTCTCAACGGAGCACCTTCACGACCAATGCTCATTCACACTGAGTTTGTTGATATATGCGATCATTCTGCAATTGTGAAAGTGTTCATCAAGTGCTGCCATATCCTTTGGAAAACCAACGACCCACCTTATGAACGCGTCAGGTTGTTAGTTCGCGATCAAGCTAAATACATGATTCTTGCTGGACAAACTATCAAAGAAATAGCACCAGAGATGCTCCATGTATCCTGTCTTGCACATTGTCTCAGTCTTGTCGCTGAGGTTGTGCGAGATGAACATGCAACAGTTGATCTCTTTCTTGCAAGATTCAAGGCAGTTTTAAACTGTAGCCTCAACCGCAAAAAGCGTTACCGTGAGGTAACTGACTTGCCGTTGCCGCCAAAGCCTGTCATCACTCGTTGGACTACGTGGTTGGAGGCCGCTAAATATGCAGGACAACACTTATCTAGCATTCAACTCTATCTAGCTACTCTTAAAAGCAAATCAAAGAGTGTAAGATCTTTGAAACGATTGGCTGAGCATGAAGCGCTTCATAAAGAGCTATTTGAACTGACTGACTACTACTTTCTGATTGAAACAACCACAAAATTAGAAGAGAGATGCATGAGATCCATTGATGCTGTCAATCTGATCAAGTTAACACGCAATCTTCTGAATGACCAACCAAACGAAGCGATCAGAGCAAAGCTAATGTCGTCACTTTCCAAGAATCCTGACTATCAAAAGTTCGAAGACTCACACGATCTTGCCTTTCGGATACGTATGAAATACGCACCACTCGTATCCGTTGAGGCAGAGCGTTCATTCTCTGTGACGAAGAAGGTCCTGGCTCACGATCGGTGCAGCTTTTCAGAGGAGAACTTGGAGATGTTTTTTTGTATAAAGTTCAATGCATTTCTGCGCAACCCAAATGAATAAATTAACGAGCAAAGTCTCATACTCACTGAGTAACCGCTGCAACTAGTCTGAATCAACCGAATAACCGCCGAAAGTAATTAGATTTTTCTACCGATTTTGAAAGGCCTAATAATGACTTAAATTCGTGGAACGATAAAAAAGTATCGTTCCAAGATTTTGGGATCGCGAACGCTCAACAGAGTGCAATCAGCGCCGTGGGTCACACGCAAATGCTGCTTGAACAATTGGTGAAGATACTCGACCGTCATTTGTTTGCCAGTGGCTTTGTCGCAGCAAACTGATGCTTCCACCAGTGTTAGCGCGACCGCAGGTTGGAGCGTGGACGTAGTTCACGCCTAAAGTTGGTGGTGGCAAAGGTGCGTGCTGGACGTGGATGAGTGGGTGGGCTATGAGGCGAGCGTTTGCTACAATTTACGTCGACAAAGAGTCGATGGCGAGGTATCATTGACTTGTCGGATATCAAATCTTGTGTATGATTTATTGCCTTGTGTGCATGCAACGGCGGAAGTTGTCGCACGGGTCCGTAGGGTTCTGCAAAAAAGCTATCTGCGAGGACATAAATCGCCATCGTGATTGGGCAGCAGTCAAGTTCTTTTGCCTTCGATTTATGAAATCGATGCTTCTGGTTTTTTTTTTATTTTAGTCAAAAACATGTCCAAGACATACATTGAGTCGTACACAATCATCAGGCCGTCGCATGAGCCATTGCACTTGATGGCTAACACTTGCAGTCTTAGCAGAGTGTGAAATAGCACACTAGGAACGTTCACTGTGGTTCGATTGTCTGTTTAACTTGCAAAGTACAACCAGAAAAGTCATCCGGACAATCTCCGCCCAATCGTGCAGTTGCACATGGCATTGCAATGTGCCATGTGCAAAGTGCATCGGTGAGACAGATGTCTTACAAGCAAAGACACCTGATGCGGTGGGATGTGCTGTGCTGTGCTGTGTTGTGTCATGTTAGGCATTTGTGGAGCTTTCTCTCAACAACTTTTTCTTACTTTTTTTACTTTCCTCTTCACAATAACAAAGAACAAACGAACGAACGAACCTAAGTTACGTAGCGCGAGAGTTTGACGAGAAGAAATATGTGATCTCTCAAGAGCAACAGTTAGAGTGACTTTCTCCTCTCGATGGTCATTTGGATCAAGTGGAATAAGAAGAGAATATCTCTGTTGTCGCTCTTGCATGCTTAAAATCTTATATCGCGCAACTTATCATCAAGCGCTTATTGATAAAAATGATAAGCACTCATCAAAGAAGCATTTGAACGTCGATTGAAAGTAACAAAGTGTGATCAATATTGCCGCATCGTGTGTCATAATCAAATCAATTAAGATGCCGCTCATCACCACATAATCACCACAAATCATCAATAGAAGCAGAGAAGCAAAGAAGTAAAGAAGAAGCCAATTGGCACCCACATAAGCTCAACTCACTCGTAAGTTGTATCAAACAACTTAAAAAATATGCATAATTCAGGCCAACAAACAGCTAAGCTTACTACGGCTCAAACAACAACTAGGATCAACAAAAAGCATGCAACCACACGTGGTGGCCGTCTATGGCCAAGGTCACCGCCAATTGTGACACTCGCATTAGTGTCAATCATCAATTTACTATTCGGTAAGGATCAGGTCGAATTTGCACGTTTTTATTACTTCAAGCATCGCTTATTTATCATTAGTGAATCGAGCGACAGTCGAACGTTTGGTTCTAGTTTTGAGTTTGACAAGAGATGCCAACAATCACGATTGGCATTCAATGGGAAACCGTTGAGCACATTGTAAGACAATTGCTGAGCACAAAAACATGTGTTCAATGTATTGCAAATAATTTGTGTGTCGGCAACAAACTTTGTGTTGTCATGTTGTCAGTAATTGTTGGAGTACAACGTAAGTGACACTGAATGATCAATAATTGCTATGGAGGTGAGCACACTTGTTGTTGCCACCATTTTTGCTGACAATGTGAACTACTTTGCTTTGCACAGTCTTTTTCTTCGATTAGCAAACGAATTGAGAAAACTTCACTTCTTTCCCGTTGGCTCGCATAATTGATTGTGAAATGCTCGCCAAGTGTCATTTATGGATCAATAAGCACTATCCATTTGAAGCCACATTTTCTGGCACTGGCACTTGAAATTTAAATTTTGCCTATTCTAGAGCGGAATCGAACAAGTTTCGCTGATCATGCTCACTTGTTGGTTGTTCAAACTGATCAAACTTGTGTGATAAAAGCTTGTGTCGATCGAGCTAAATATAGCATCCGGTTGTGTCTAGATTGACCTACACACTGGTTGCATTTGCAATTTATCGGTGTTTTAGTGGGAAAATGTAAGAACAAGAAGAGAAACGTGAAAACTTGAGAAAGAAAGCGAGAAAGAGCATACATAACGACATTCCAATTCAGCAATCGTTGCATCAAGTTTCGGATATGAGTATAAATGTTGCAAGCATGTTGAAAGACGATATTGATCACGTTCAATAAATTGCTCACCACTAGTTGCTCTGAGTCTTCAAACCGACCGGACAGCAGTGAGCAGAGTAAGCGGCTAATGTTTCGCACAATAGTAGCAGCAGCAACAACAACAACGACGAGAATCCATTCAATATCCTCGATGATTGAACAATATTCAACATTCAAATGTGCATCGTATTGTTGGCAGACGATTTGTTGTGCCGAATTAGTTCAAAAGAAGTGAAAATTGTTTAATCTAATCTCGCCAAGTCTCGCTTGTGGATTTGCATCTCTTGTAACGTCTTAGCTGAATCTTAAGCAATTGTCGTTAGGAGACTTCGTTCGTTGTTGTTGCTGTTGTTGGTGAATGAGTAAGCGAGTCAAGAGAAGGTTAGATTATTATTATATACTATTATATATTATTATTATTAGACTGGAATGGAGACCATTGCATATTGCATCGCCGGCGCTAATGTGAACACAGAATTCGATATGTACGCCCAATCTAATGAGAATTGACTTTCTACATTTAATTTGCATCAGCTGGATTGAAATTGCCGAAGCGAATGCAATAAAATGATTATAATATAAGGCACAGCAATCAGTTAGAAGAGAATTCTGTATCAATTATTCAGTGGATCGTATTTAGAAAAAAAAGCTGTGCTGAGAATTCGGGGATCTCGTTCTAACAAAGAATAGACTTGTGTGTCTTAAAGAATTTAGAATTAGTTTTTGGAGTTCAAGTCTAAGACAGTTAGTTTTGTTTGTGGAAACTCTTTCGACAGACCGACGGATAAACAGACAGACAGATAGCGTGGTCATTGTCATCGTCATCGAAAACTTGTTGTCTCGAGTGAACACGAACAGAGTGCACAAATAAACTGACAAATGAAAACAACTTGCCATCAATTGTAATATCAAAAAGAGGCGAGAGTTGTTTTCATTAGTAAAGAGTTTGTCGGTGCAGCAATTGCACCGACAACTACGTTAGCAGCAGCAGCAGCAGCAGCAGCACTGGCACAAGTTGGACAATCGCAATTTCATTCACAACTACGATTTGCAAGCCAAATTACTAGATTGCAATTGTTTTGTTGTCTGACTTTGCAGTAAACTAAATTTAGTTTTCACTTGCTTCTTATTATTTCTGTTTCTCAATACGACATTGAGAGAAACAGACACACGCACACAGTCGCAAGAGTTGCATGAGAAGGGTCGTGAAGAATGTAGTGTGTAGTGTGCAATGTGCTATAATGTGTGATATCAGATGATACTGACAAAGCAATTCAACTTGATGAATGAACAACGTCATCTGTGAGTGGCGAAGACAAAGAAAGACAAAAACAAAACAAAAACAAAAAAAGCATTATGAAGGCTACGAGAGCATTAAACAAAGCGTTTCGAAATCAAGCTGCACTTGTTTAATATCATGTCATGCATTAAAAGACAGCAATAACATTGTGTCACTGACAAGCTTCGTAATGTGTCGCATCGTCGCTTGCTGAAGTTCATCTAAACTTTTGCAAGCAGTTTGTTCGTTCCAAGCAATGCTACTGACCTAATTAGCATCGTCATTCGCCATTTTCCGTTGGCTGTCTTAACTGTGAGTCGCTCATTTGTTGCTTTGCTGTACTTTGATTCAACGTGGACACACGACTTTTGCACAGCACCAATGCAACATGAAGCTATTTTCGAACAATGCAGCAACAAAGCGGCCAACTATACGAGCTAAATGAGAGCATAAGAAGACAAAATATTCAGGTGCTCTGTTTGTTTCATCCATTGCATTGATTCATTAAGTTGTCTTGCTCTTGCTCTCACTCTTTCTCTTTGTTCTCGTAGTCGTGGTCGTCGTGTTCGTTGTCGTCGTCGTTGTCGGCATCGTGAAAACAAATAGACGACAACAAACACGGCACGCCAGGATGCACAAAGCATATCTCAATTCATTTTTGTTGACCAAGATTTGTCTATGCAGAGTCGACAGACAAACAATGAGTTGTCGTTTCATTTGCATTCGCATTCGCATTTGTTTCATAAGCAAAGATTAGATGCTGAGCATTATTGTACGTCTCACACGTTTGTGCAATGCACTCACAAAGTCAATGCTTAGTGGTCTCGATGATTTAATGAATCGACAGATGGTTTGCACGACTATCACGACAAAATTGGCTTGTGAAATCGCAAGCTGAACTTGTTGATGAACTTGAGCAACAACTGGGCCAACGTCTCGAGGTCTAACTGGCATCACGTTGTTGTTTGCAAGTGGAATTTGCAAGTTGAAACAAAGCAAAGTTGCTATTGCAACACTGAATTGTTCCTCTGTTGTTTGCAGATTAACTTGCACTGGATTGCTAGTGAATCACAAGCAATTCAATCACTAGTAGTGATAGCTAGGTGTGTGTGTGTGTGTGTGTGTGTGTGTGTGTGTACGTTGATATTGAACGATGGATGTCCATTTTGGCTTAAAAAATCGAACAAAGTGTGCAAGAATCAATTGAACGCAAGAGATTTGCAAGAAAGTGAGCCGAGCCACATTTAGCAACGAGCTTGAGATAAGATTCTCAAGCTCAAGCTCAAGCTCGAGCTCGACGATGTTTCTTACATGATCGACATGTTTCATTAGCTCATTGCAGTTGAGGTCGACTTGGTTATTGCAAGCGCAAGTGTGAGTGCATTGGGCAATTGCACATTGCAGATTGGCAGCATAAGTTCAATCACAATGATGATTCCAACGAATGGCTCGATTTCCAGTGGCCGAAATTGCTCGCTGGTGATGACAAGACAAGTGCGACTTTCGGAATACAAATTGCACTTGTCGAGCAACAACAATAGTAACAGCATCAGCAACAACAGACCAGCTAACTTAAAGGTAGAAACCAAAAGTAAAAGAAGCTGCAAGCAACAATCACACGATTATTATCGCATTCGAACGATTGCGAGCGACTTGTTGTCGTTGTCGTTGTCGTCGTCTCGTTTGTCATTGTGTGTATGTGCCACACACTGTGTGGGTGTGTGTCGTGTAACTGTTGCTGTTAACATTGCGTACTCATCGTTTGTCGTTCTTTACGTTTGTTCTTTTTGAGTGCTAACAACAAGCAACGGGCAACGAGCAACAGGCACAGCAAGCAAAGTGGCCATTTGTGCATCCTCTCACTCTGGTCGCCATTCTGATGACTGTGTGGTAATCAATTACCGTTTGAGCACTGACGTTGCGTTGTAAATTCATTTTTGTCGAGCTTAAGCACTTCGTTATTACGAGCCATTGGGCTTGATAACGCTATTGTTGCGAACGTTCAGCGGATGTTTCTCTGCAAATGGATCGAGCCAGCGACCGACAATGAGTGGCGGCAACTGGCAATTGCAATTTGCAACAACAATTGTACACACACACACACACACACACACACAACTAATGATAACAATAGACCCACAACGACAACGACAGCAGCAGCAGCAGCAGCAGCAACAACAACAACCGCAACGAGTTAGTCAACAACCGACAACATGATGTAAGTGCAAGTGTGAATCTCTTTGGTCAGCGTTTTGCTTAGAGAAAGTTTGCCTTCTTTACAACAAGCAAAGAAAGCTACTGCTGCTTTCTCTACTTCTACTTGTAAGCTAATGTCGCTATTTGTGCATTGCATTCACGTAGTGCAGCATATTTGAGAGGAGCACAGCTTACAGGGTGCAGTTGCTGCAAGAATCGAGCCACACAATTGGCTACGAAATGTTGCTTTTATATTTAGATCACCGAATGACTCGTTACAGAGCACTTGTCATCGATGGCGTCGCTGGCGATACTGCATTACGTCACTCGGCATTAAATTGTTGTATGTCTGCCGATTGTTGGACACACAAGCACACGCACACAAGATTTCACTTTCAAACTCTTCAATTGCACTCTATAATACAATCTATGTTTGTTGTGCAATTGAATTTGTTGCTCAATAGAATAGCAATGCAAGCAAACAGTCGTCGTAGTAGCAGCAGTCAAGTTTGAGATTAGGCATTCAATGCTATTGCTATTGCGAACGAGCTAGCGAACGAACGACTGCAACAATAACAAGCAATTGCGAGCCACTTGGCTTGTTTGTTGTCGGATGCACTGATTCGATTTGCACCTACACATTGAACATTGCACACTGCACACTGTATAGTGCACATTGTAGCCTAGAAATAATGTTGTCATTTGGACACACAACTACTGATTCACTGTTTGCATTGTAACAAATGCAACTCGAAGCGAACGAAGCAGAAGAGCAAGGACTCTTGAGGTCGCACACGCAACACTATTGAGGTCGGCTAAAGCTCGACTCGATGTGTCGCCACTAGCGTTGTTCACACTTAGCAGTATGAAAGTGAGCATGCTCACCCATTTTTGCTCACTTTTGCCCACTCTTGCTCATTCTTGCTCACTTTCGCTGACTTTTGCTCACCAAATCTCTCTTGCTCACTCCCTTCGTCGATCAATAAAGCAAAAGTGAGCAAAAGTGATCTAGAGTGAGCAAAAACCCGCGGTGAGTATGCTCATTGTGAGCATGTGCTCACGTGAGAGGTGTCAACAACGCTAGTCATGTCCGAATCTTGATTTTGTGATCGGTGAGGTGAGACTAGTTATAGTCGTGATCGGTTGTGGATCTCTAGAAAACATACAGTCAGCAAGGCCGAATAGATTGACGACTAGTTGGTCTTTATCGTCCGGACAATAAATTTTCATGTTCGATCCTTTAATTTTCATTGAATAGCGACAGGTGTCGGAAGAAGGCGAGCTAGGCACTGGAAAAGACTGCCAGGCGGTCTTCCGAGCAGTCAACAAAATTATTAAAAAGAAAATAAAGACCATCATGAGCCCGATCACGGCTACATGACAGTAGCGCCAATACGATCGTTCCTGGGTCTCAAATTGATGAGTAACTGGCACGGCGCGCCTCGGGGCTGGATCTCCTGGCGTGCCGGCCACATCATCATAAGCGGGTGGGGCGGGGGTCACAGAGGCGGGTGGTGACTCATCACTTACATCGCCATGTCACCAACGTGGCACGTGTATTTTTCAATCGATCAATCAATTGATGAGCTTTCATTCCACAATAGGGCATCAAATATTGTGCTCTGAGTTCAGTGTTGTGTTCTGAGAATCCCGACTCAGTCAGTCGCTGGATTTAATCCAAATCAACACGACAAGCAAGAGAACGAGCGAGCGAGCGAGCGAGCGAAAAACCTGCTGTCTGTCGATTGTTGCGTAACATTTGTCGCCGTCGAATGCACACAAATGTTCGCTTGTTATAGTCAGTGCGATTGTCAAATTGCCAGTGATTTGTAGTCAGCACTACTGATTGACAATTCGCTCGCTTGCTCTTTTGGTTTCTGTCGCCTTCTAGTTAGCATGATTGCGCCACCAACGACGCCAATCATGAAGAATATTGCGTCGATATTAAATTGGCACTGACTGAGTGTTGAAAGTGAAATTTGTGTGTGAGAAGTTTGTACGCGAAATGTGTCATGCAATAAAACAAGAACGAGAACGAAAACTGAATGAAAAGCAATCGCAATTTACGCAGTTTCGAGCATTGCGTGCTCACACGAGCCTATGCATTGTCTAGTCATAACTTAATGCAGTGTTTGACTGACTACACTTGTTTGGTTTGGTGTGTTGCATTGCGGTCGACGGTATGCATGGTATTCCTTGCACTTTGAAACAATATATTCAGCTCTCTCATGAATTGTGCAATTGTGACAATTGTGTGCATATTTCGATCGATCGTTGTCGATTGTTATGAACAGGAAAAGGCGAACAAACAAGTGAGTTCCGTGCTCAACTTTGTCGGTTTCCTCAAGCAAACGATCGTCGTATTATAGAAGAACGCTCGTATGTTCTCTAGAGTATGCACTCTAGCTTAAGTGCAGTTTCTTTCATCGTTTATTGTCTCAATTGAGAGAATATTTATTTGCCAACAGAGAGAACAGACAGTTTTCTTGTTGAGTGCAACTAAAAGTACACACCAATTCTATATAAAGTGAGAGCCACCAATTCTTATTTCTTTCTTATCCATTCGTTCATTCATATACCTATTGCGGCCCATTGACAATGACGACATTCTTGTCATTGACAATGACAAGAATGTCGCATGTGCTGGAGCTTTGCAAACTTGGCCAACAATGCTGGCGCTCCGTCCAAGCAACCATATTATGGATCTCTAATTGGCAAGCTGGTGTCGCGCAGCAACGGCGTGTCGGGCGACGTATTTGCCGTGGACGAGCAAACGTTGTTCATCAAAAATTTCAATTACGACGGCCAAGCGCCGGACGCGTACTTTTGGTCGAGTACCTCGTCGCCGCTGCCTAGTGCGGACGGATTCATAGTGCCCGACGAGAAAGGATCGTAAGTTTCACACGCACTCTTTATTTACTAACTTACGTACAAACTAACTAACTAACTGTATGTCATTTAATTAACGTATCGTCGATAGGACAAAACCACTGGAACGTTATCACAACAAAGACGTAGTGTTGCGTTTGCCCGAAGGCAGAACATTGCGCGAGATTCGTTGGCTCTCGATTTGGTGTCGCCAAATGAAACTGAACTTTGGCGAAATTCTCGTTACGCCCAGTGTGATTATTCCGCAACCAATTGAGATAGCGCCGTTGGCTTCGGTTGGCTCGCACCAACTTCATTCGGGCCCCATCACAATTATTGACGCACAAACGTTCCTGGTGCCCGAGCTGGTGTACGATCCGCTGGCAACAAGTGCCTACTTTTGGCTCGCGCGCGGTTCCAAGGGACTCGTGCCAAACGGCTTACAGTTGAAAGACGAGAACGGTTCCGCGAGTCCGTTACGTAAATACAACGGCGAGACCGTAGTGTTGTCAGTGCCCGACGATTACACGATCTATGATTTCGATTATTTTGGCATTTGGAATGCCGACTTGCAGCTGGCCTACGGACAGACGGTGATTCCACAAACGGCACGCGTGCCACCCTCGCCCAAAATGTTGGGCATTCGGCCCGAGAACAAGCTCAATTGTGAGATATTGTACGATGATCTGGGCTTCGAGTTGCGCTGGGTGTTGGACGGTGACGACATTGTCATGCAATTGGTGGGCAAAATCGAGCCCGGCGAGTACATGGCCTTCGGTCTGGGCAAAGACGATGCACGCAGCGACATGATCAATGCTGATGCCGTCGTCACTTGGGTCGATCGTGTCACCGGGCACGTGCACGCTGTTGACTATTTCCTGTCCAGCAAAGAACAATGCAGCGCCCTATCTAGCAGTGGGCCGTATCGTGGCAGCTGTCCCGATGTTAAATTCTCGGGCGGCTCGGACAGCTTGACGCTGTTGCACGGGGCAATCATTAATTCGTACACAATGGTCACGTTCAAGCGGCCTCAATTGGGCATCGACGAACTCTACGATCAGCACGTGTACAGTGACGGCCAACAGTCGATTATATGGTCCATTGGGCCGCTCAATTCGCGCAACGAGATCAGCTATCATCGGTTGCGAACGCGCGGCGACACGTTCATTGATTTTGCACGTACACCTCAATGGAATTGTCCGAATCCAGACTTGAATGCCACCATGACATCGTCGTCGTCCTCGTCTTCACTGCAACCGGCACCACTGACAGTGGCCGCATCGCAAGTGACAACATCGACTGTCGATAGACCAGCAACAACTAACAGCAATAATATTCAGCAAAAAAATAAACCACCAACAAAACTAGCACCAGCTAATGATTCGCGACCAAGAGCTCCGTTAGGCAACACTTTACGTGCGCCATCTACACCTAGCGATCATCATCATCATCAAAATCACAATCACCATCAGACGAGCACATCTAACGACAATCAAACGACAGCTGTAGGAAACAATCATCAACGAGCATCGAAATTGGCATCGTCTGGCTCAAATTGGGTCATTCCACCGATCGTGTGTCCGCAAGATGCCACTTTCCGTGTGCAAATTGGCCCAACAGGTGCACACAAAGGCTACGAAAGTATCACCGGTCGTCCCGGTTGGGGTATATCTTACTACATCGATGGTTTAATGATTCCCGAGCTCGTTGTGCAGCGCGGCAAATCTTACAAGGTAAGATTCCCTTCAATCAATTGATGAGCGCTGATCTTGCTATGCATGTAAACATTGAAATCTCATTCACGTTGTCTCTTTCTTCGTTGTTCCCATGTTGTTCACAGTTCATCGTTGAAGCAGGCAATGATAAAACCAATTCGGCTGCCAGACATCCGTTCTATATCACCGACAGTGCCGACGGCGGTTTCGAGTACAAAAGCCAAGAAGACAGTGCAAACGAGCGCATCTATGCTGGTGTTGGCACCAAAGCCGACGGTCAATTAGTGCCAACTGCCGAGGGTCGACTGTGTGAATGGCACATGTCGAACGACACAACTCTGCCGGCCGACAACTATACAACATTCTTCGATTATCAAGCGGTGCTCAGGTTGCACTGCGGGCCAGGCTCGTCGTCGGTGCTCAAATTCACACCCGACGTTGGCACACCCGATCTATTGTATTATCAATGTTACACTCATCGTTACATGGGCTGGAAAATACACGTTGTCGATCATTGTGAGTCGCTCGGCGACAATTCTGCGCCAGCTAACACTGTGAGTAGCGGTCGACACACTGGGGTGGTCAATGGTCAAAGTGTAGTCAAACCGTCTGAAGCGACGACAGGTGCTAACGTGGCTCAAAGTGGTCGCGCTTAGCTTACACGCACGCTGCTCGTCCCGACATTCTACGATCGTCACTTGTGATGATCAACAAACTTTAATGACTCTCATCGAAACGAACCGATTCGATGACAGATTGTTAGCGAGATCAGTTGTGAATATGCTCTTTCTTTCTTCTTTTAAGCTACCTTAGTTTTGAAATATCTACCTTAGTTACACAAACAAACCAAAACGAAACAAACAAGCGATCAAACGAATCATGAATTTCTCTTTCATTCATGAGTTCTTTGACTCGATAGTTGTTTGAATTTTGGCCAGAGTCAAGCTGGCAATTATTATGGCTTGTTATTTTCAAATTTTGAATTTCAGACAGCACACAATTCTCAATTGATAGAACTCTTTCAATAAAAAAACAATCAACAATCAATCAATGAATGGATACACGAAAACACATAAGCGAAACATATTGTGCACTCAAATTGGCAAACAAATGGGACCAAATCAAATTAAATCGGATCCAATGAATTCGATTCCTCTATTCGGTGGTTCAATTTACAAACGGTAACATAAATCCGCATAGACGCTTCGCATTGCTTCCGCCTGCCTTCCCGCTCACCCTATGATAGCTTGCTCAATGATATGCTCTGATATATTCACTTGCGGCCTCAAATTAGATACTCACAATATCTATACTGTGCCGTTAATGCGACAATGCATTCAATCCAAGCCTCTATCCAATTGATCGCGAGCATCAACAACAATTAGCGACAATCCAATCGTAATCGACATCATAATTGAGCAGCTTTTAAAGGTCATTTCCACGGGGGGCTCAGTGTCGCATCTGCACATTAATCAATTGAACCATCAGCGTCTCTAAGACAACAGCAGCAGCAGCAGCAACAACAACAACAACTACAGCTTACTAAAGTTTTCGATGAAAACAAACGAATCCAGTGCATCCAAGTACAATTATTGATCGACGCGATTCACAGCAGGGGCACTAGAGATCACGTTACGTGATTCACGAAACAGTTTTACTTTTCGCTTCTTTAATTGGCCAGTAATTGCATTTGTTTTTGCTTTTGCTTCTGCTTCAGTGAACGAGTTTTCATTTTTGCTGCTTATACATTCGTATCTGCTATAATATGTTGCATTAACATCTCACTTTCATGCCATTGAGAATCTTTGCACTGCATTGTCCTTCACTTCACTTAGCTTAGCTTAATTTTACTTTTGCTGACAATTTCTTGAACCCAAGCTGCTCTCACATCTAACTCTTAATGGTGATTCGCCCTGATAGCCTCGCTCATCCCTAGGCTTTTAGTTGAAGTTAGGCATACAACTTAAGCTTCAATTTGAGCTGCATCAAAGCTCGCTGCAACTAACCCGCCATTTACACTAACGCTGATCATTAATTGATGCTGCAATTATCTAACATTATTTCTCCCTCATCTAATCAATTTTTTTCTCTCCTCTTGTGTATGCGTGTGTGTGTGTGTGTGTGCCATAATTGAAATTTGCTATGAAATTATGTCATGTTTGCACTAATTACAGGATAAAAGTGTTGTGGCACGTAATGCTGAGCGTCGTGACTCATCATCTCAGCTTCAAGACAGCCAGCAAGCGATGAATGGGGTACCAGTGAGGCCGACAACAACAACAACAACTTATCGACACCGAACTAGCGCCGACTTAACGAGAGAACGTCGAGTTTCACCATTGACGAGCGACATTGACGATAGCATTCTGACGACAACAATCACAAGCGCTGAACCAACCTTGGCAAAGCCTCAAACTTTGCTAAAACCAATTATGATGACCAATGATGATAGTAACAACTACAAAGTTGTTAAACATGTGCTCGACACGTGGAATACACACTTGAAGAAGACAGGTGAATCGCAAAAACTGGCCAAGAAGTCCAGTTGGCCAACTTCTCAGCCAGTTGAATTGTCAGATGATTACACAATTGCTGCAGCGCCTTACATGAAGAAGCCCATTAACGGACGTGACTTGATGGCGGACGTGAGCGGTGTCGGCGCAACGGCCCCTGCTTTATTCTGGCCCCTGCTAACGAGCGCCACATCATCGAGCGTTGCACAATTGAAACAGCGTAGCTATAATACAAACAACAATCAGCAAGCGTTGTTTTCGAAAGCAAAGAAACAATCTGCGTTGGCTCGTTTAGCCAGCTCGTTGCGTAAGCAAGCAATCGGCACAGTTCAAACAAAAGCATCGGCTACGTCCGAGTCTAATCCACTTAAAGTTGTTAGAGTTATTGCATCCAACTACAGAGACAACAAGGACAACCAGAAGAACAGTGAGAGTGCAAACAACAAGAGTCCGCCAAAACCCGACACCGAGTTTAACTACGACATATTCACACGCCAAATTGCGCTTCTGGCCAACCAACAAAAGCTGGGCCTCTACCCGGCTCCGGCCACTTGGCTTGGCGACGCTGGCTTGCCAAGTGACGGCGCTAATGCGCCCTCGACCACTGTGGCAAGCAGTGGCTCATATTTGACTGCCTCGCCGTCGTCATCCTCTGGCGAATATGCGACTCCAAGTGAACTTTTGAACAGTGCCGAGCAGTTTGAGTTTGACCCCGAGCAACAACATTCGGCCGCTATGCTCGATACAGCTATGTTCATTAGTACAGCAAACGAATTAGAGCAACCAAACTACAACAGCAACAATTCAGCAGACAAACTTGCGTCATCCAATTCAATGCCGTCTTCAATGTTGGCTCATTACAATGCAGCAGCAGCAGCAGCAGCAGCAGCTCATGTACAAGACCAGTTTCATCCAGTGCCAGTTCAGCCAAACAACAATGGTACACACTTTATACATCATTTGCACGCACCTACCTACCAAACACAACAACAACAACCACAATTTGGCCTCCTTCAAAGTTGGCCGCCAAATTATGAGCCGCCACCCGGAGGTCTATTTTCATCAGCAGCATTTGCTAAGCAGCACACGTCTGCTTTTGTGAGCACACCCCGACAGATACATGGTAGTGGTCCCCACTTCCGGCCTTCACAGACCGCATATTCGCATAATTATATTCCTCTCAGGCCTCCTCAGGCACAGCAATCAGTGCATTCTTACAACAGATTGCGTGTTGTTGCACCGCAAGCGAGTGTACAAAGTCAATTGTGGTCAACGACTAATCAGCGTGGCAATGAAGCGCACCAATTGACGCACGACTTTCCACTTCATAATAAGCCGCCAACAACAATCAAGTCTTTAGTGATACCACCGCAAGCGCAGCCGACGCTGGCACCGGCACCAGTACCCACGGCTACAGGACTGGCTTCAGCCTGGGACCAGCAGAGTAATTTGTCCAATAATTTAGCTGAGCTACAAACACATCACATATTGCATTCCAAAGAATCAGCACACACACAATTGCAACAAAATGTTGGCGGCAATGAGTCGCCAAGTCATGCTTTGTTCGCCGGAAACGGTCCAGATTGGTCGTCCAATTTCGTTGGCGGCTCTGTTAGTAATGGCCAGCTATTTAAGGGGCCGGACAATTTAAGTGCAGCTCAGCAAAGTTGGTTGGCACCTAAATTGTTGCCGTCAGGTCGACACGCGACATCGAATGATGAGCCACACGAAGATCACATGATGGCAGTTGAACGGTTCTGGCAACTGTCACCATTAGAGCAGCGGCAGCAGCAGCAACAGCGAAATGCTACGACAGAAAGTAGTCAGCAGGTGCTACTAGTGGGCGCCGGCTCTAGTCCCGCTGGGACGCGCACTAAATTCGACGCCTCAGTTCATTCATCTCACAATGGACTTGACGCACACAATCAGCTACAGCCACAGCAACAACAACAACATCAGCAACCCATGCAACAGCCAAGAGATGGCAGCGAACAACGTGGAGCATCAATGAACGAGCCAGAGCACAATCAATCGACAACAACAATGACAACTAAACTTGTGACAAGCTCCCAGATTGAGACTCCAAAAAGCAGCTTGCTAGGGCCCGATGCTGAGCTAACGACTCCCTTGCCGAGACATCACAGCGACGACGACGCTGCTACTGCAAATCAATCGTCGTTTGTTGTTGGGGCCAGCAATAGCAATAGCAATAGCAACAGCACAAATATAAACCGAATTGATGGCAATAACAATGTCATCAATTCGTTGTCAGCCACTGCTGCCATTGAGCGACTGCGCACAGTTGGCAATAGTCAAGGTCAGTATGAGATAACAACAACAGTGGCCAATAACGACAATAGAAGCCACAGCAACAGCAACGACAGCGCTCAACAATGGTACGAGTCAGTGAGCAATGGCAAAGTCATGACAGCTGAAAAGTCGTCTACGATTGAACCAACGACAACAATAGCTACTAGTCAAGTTAATCAATTAGATGGCCGCTCATCTAAGGGCCCAAAGCAGCAGCAGCAGCCGGAGGATCAAGAGTCGCAGCATGAAAAAAGTGAGAGTCGCCAAATCGAGCTGCCGCCCACACAGCAACTGACACTGCGACAAAACAATGAGCTCGAGCTCCTCAACTCAGACAACAGCGGCGACCAATCGAAATGGTGGCCAAGCACATCGCTAGGCGCCACTCTCGGCAACTATAATCAAGTTCAAGCGTCCGCTTTTCGAGCGCACCAACAGCTTGAGTTGGCGCAGCTGTCTGCCAACCAGCAGCACCGATTGCAAGATCGACCCATGCACGTGGCCAGCTCACTAATAACGCGCTCGATGGTGGCAGCGGGCCCGCAAGTCATAAGCGGCCGGCCCAGCGCGTCGTCTTTGTTGTCGAGACTGCTACAAGTTCCCTCGCAACGAGACAACGCGCAGCAGGATTATGCTGCCTCTTCTTTCATATTTGCCAACGCACCGAGCGATGTCAATATCTCGAGCAGCATCACGCAGCCTAGCGTCAATTTGCGGCGTCAACAAAGCAACGACGTCCACAAGCTCTCTCCTGCTGCTGCTCAAACAGGCTCTAACCAGCTAATGAGTCTTGACAGAGCCCACCGGCACCACGAGCCTTTGTTGGTGGATGCGTCACACGAGACAATGCACGGCGGCGCCGTCAATTCTACAACGCCCAACGCTCAGCCTACAACTATCACAGTTACATCCGATCACCGACTCGTTAGCTTTGACGCCGTCGCTGACTCAACTGCGCCTCGATCGCCGCACCTGTCGTTCGACACTATTGGGGTCTCCAACCGAGCTGACAACGCCAATTCCAATGCGAACGTCTCTCACGTACAACAAGACGAGACGAGTTCCTTCACCAGCTTAGCGTTGCATTCGCCTCGTTTGCCACTCTATGACAATCGTACTGAGGACGCCATTTTGTCTCAAGTTCTCGAATTAATCCACAGCGGTGCTGCACCGCCACTCATGGGCTCAACTATCCGCGATGCCGACAACAATAGTAACAACCTGCGTCAATATCATAAGCATCAGCACCATCGTCGACATCAACATCATCCTGCTATAGCGTTCGCTGTTGGGCCTCAAACTATTACTCGACGTCGATCGGTACAAACCAATCTGTTGTCGTCACTACCCGTTGGTTCCTTTAGCGTTGGTCATAGGGCGTCCATTCTTGGATACTAAATTACTCAATCAACAGAACTAAGCAGGCCATGCACGCATAGCTTGCCATGTATCTAAACTAGACCTCGAAATAGACGTGCTTCTCATCAACAAATGATCTTACGAGAGGATGTCTTGATTGAGCGCGCATCTAAGTCAGCTTTTTGTTTTTCATACGTCAATTTGTCACTTCAATTGTTCTCGCTTGCCATTCAAATTTTTTTATAATGCAATAAAACTGTTATGAGAAGAAGACCGTCATTGAACGCTCATTACACATTGACACACAATAAACTGACGTATCCATTTCATAGATTATTCATTTTAGACAGGCTCGATTCGAACTGCATGTTACTGCCAATTACTGTTTCCATCAAGATTATGCTTACAAGAAAACAGTTTCATATTCTCGTTAAATAGTCACTCTTTTTCCATTCATGACCAAGTCTTTCTCGACTTCCTTGACGAAACAAACATGATAGTAGGAAAACGATCGGCTTCCTGACACTTCCTCTCACAGAAAAGTGCCCGTATCTCATGCTCCCACAGTGATGCAGAGGAAATGAGGGCTATACATATGGATATTGAGAGCTAAAGCATCCATATCAACTTCATGATGAGGCCATTATGGTTCAGACAGCATCGTGCTGCAATCAAAATTCATCGACATTGCAAGAAATGACCGCACCGCTTAGTGGCCACACATCATTCAAAGCTTGTCTATGGATACTTACGATGATAACGATAATATGTGATGCTCCAACGAGTAACGTGACAGCCAATTTGCCGAAGAGGGATTTTTCCCTTTGTTGAGATGATATTCCTCGCATCTTCGAGCTCCTCTCGAAAAGAGGGTCAACAAGAATCAAGTCTTGACCAGAAGAAGTGGCCATTAAACGGAAGTACAACCAGGCTTTCAACCACATACGAATATATATACAATTATTACAACCAGAATAAAAGCGCATTCGCTATCTAGCACCGCCCACATAAACATCTCTGTATTGCCTCATTCTTTACTGCCCGCTCCACCTCACATTACAACACTGTCACAGCAGTCAGGATAGGCCCAAGAATAAAACCAGTGCCGATTTTCAAAACATTATTCACGAGCCCCGTTCATTTATTTTATTACCATCTTTAATTCATCTAAATCATTGTAATCTTTTCTTAAAGCGAACACTCAGGGCTATAGTTTGATTGGAGCTACATGAGAACAGTAGTATGAATTTGTCCCTATTCGAGTGATTCATCGTTTGGTGAACTGATCTTGATTTCAATTCCAATATCGTCAGACAAGCCTGAATCTGATCCATTGGCACATCTATCGTAGTAAACATCAACACTTGAATAGCCTGCCTTGAACGTTGAGTTTGAAGGTGTCCTCAAATGTGTTCGGACAGTAGGTGATGACGAATGGGAACCTTCAGATTGAGCCGTTAGATTGTGTAAAGCTGGTGGGATGTATGAGCAACAGCAAAATTCTCGCCGTGATTCCGGTTGCTTTCTGGTAGCTCGGTAGGTTAAGTGATTAATGTTACTAAAAAGGTAAAAGAATAAGTGACCTGAGAAGACCAGGCAGGATACCAGAAATCCAATCAGGGCGAAACCGAACATCCAACTGTAGCCGGTACGAACGAGGGTCACTGTGAATATCTGCGCTTGCATCATCAATAGGCCCACGTGAACGAATATTATGGCTGTCGAATGTATTTTGCTGTTGATCTTGCTTGGATTGTAAACATAATAGATGTTGTATCTATCGATGAAGTGCTTTATAATCATGTACAATAAACCAGCCACGGTAATTAACGGGCACGATAGGCTATATGTGACAACCATTGCAAATATTAACAAAAATCTCGGGTAACGAATGCCAATGGCGAAGTCCCACACAACGTATCGACTTGCAGAGCTAACTTCAGCCTGGGAACGAGCTGTTGCCATATACCAGAGATAGACTAACAATTCCGGTATCCTCATAAGTTCCTGTAGATTTTAAAGGTTAATTTTATTCGGGTTCGTAATGCTCGTGATGATTGCTGCAATTGCATTAGAACTTACCATAATGTTACCTATGAATGCGTACTGAACCGTGTAGTTGACAAAGAATGCTCCAAGTTTGACAGGGAAGAGGCACTCCCACCGGAAGTCTCCTTCATTGACGAGAGTCAAGAGGAAGGCTTTCAGACTGAAATGCGAGTTGTGTTAATTGGATTCTTTCAGCAGCCTTGATCGAATTTGTTTCAGATCGATAACAACATCACTTACCTTGTCAAGCCAAAAGAAGGCCATATTATCACCATGAGCGTCAGGAATAAGAAAACTTTCCACATGATTGCATGATTTTTAGCCGAAATATTAATATATGCTATGGACTGACATGCTAATGTAACGATCGCCGGTAAGGCAGAAGCTGCGATCATGAGTATGAAAGGCGCAAAAATTTCAGGTTTCTTTGAAGTGAGATCCGCTGGAAGAAAGTACTGTAGCCATTCGAACAAATTGGCTAATTTGATTGTCTCACTTGCGTTCAATATGACTGCAGGCGTCGAAATGAACACAAAAAGAATGAATAGCAGAATATTCACGAGTATGCTTCGTAGCCACTGCATTCGAAGATTGACCGATATATCACACCAGTTAATATCATTAGGATAAGGCGCATAACTGCACATCCATCGCGACACTTCTAACTCATCATTGTTTGGTGTGCGAAACAAACGAACGATCCATGACGAGACTTGAGTGAATGTGTTAGCAAAGGGGCAAAACGAGTATATCTTTTCTTGTTGCCGACGCAAGTGAACGAAACTCTCTTGGGCCATTTTTTCAGTCTGGAATGTGATGAAGAATTGTCCAGTAGGGCTCGCTAGAGTGCTGTTCAATTCTCTGAGTATTTGTTGTCTCAGTTTGGTCTCCTGGCTTGAATAATATTCGATTCCGTCTACAGTTCGACAGCAATAGCAGCATCCGCAAACCACACCAATACGACCACAATGCCGGGGTCGGATGCGAAGGCGTTCGTTTGTAATTTCAAAATATTCCACGCAATAGCAGTTAGCGTTGACCAGATTTGTCATTTCGTCAATTAATGCAGTCAACTTTCTCACGTTGTATACAGGTTGAACACCTTCAACAACGCAATTAGGCACAGTTCTGCGAAAATAGGCAGTCAACAATTCCTTGTTGATCCGTTTTCTCTTTGGAACACGACGTACTAACAATGTTCGCCTTGATATTTCGTCTTCGTCCATCTTAATAGCTTTTGAAAACCGATTCATCAATAAATAGCCAATCAAACTAATGAGCGTGGCCCCAACTACGTGCACCCAATGGAGTGGGGAATTTTCATGGAGATTTATGACAGTTGTGCGTGCAAATCCTTGGTCTGCTCCGAATTCTGTACCCAATAGATTCACGGGCAGAACTACAATCATTGAGAACACGCTCAACATGGTCAAAAAATAGATCACATATTGTTGAAAGATTAGATATTGTAGTGCATCGCTACCGCGACTCTTTAGTATTTGGTCGTCGCTGATTAGTAGAACATCACGCAAACGGTAACCAACACCAGCAAACGTTGCCTGGATATTATTTGGCAAACTAGTGAACACGTTGTATTCACTAACGTTTTCTTCGCTTTGTACTCGAGTTGGCTCATGAGGATCTGTTTGACCGTTCTGGTCTCCTGAATCCGTCGTTGTGATGATCGTAGGTGAGTTCCGTAAAACGTTAGTCGTATCTGGTGCCGATTGCTGAGAAGGAACTTCGTTACTTAGAGATGCTGGAGGTATAAGCAAGTTTATCTGTAAATCATGGTTATGATGAATGATCTGACTATTGTCGCGGGTAAGAACGTTGTTGGCGAACTTTCTGTCACCATATATACTTTGAAGCCATCCTTTGCTTGTGCGCTTTGAATTAAGATTCTTTCTGTCCCAAGCTAGTCTTCTTAGTATCGCAAAAATAGCTAGGAAAAACTGAAAATGGTATCATTGTTATGATATATTCAATAAGTATATATCATAAGTAAGAACAATATTGAAGAAATGTGGTACTTACAACAAAAAATATCACGTTGAATACAAGCGTCTCTGGTATGGCCTGCCAGCCCGCGTCTATTACAAAGCTTGAATTGGTCAATGGATATGTTTTAAAGTTAAAGCATGCCGTCCCGTTACCTGAGGCCATCATTAATAGTATTGACTCAAATTATTCAAAGATTATGAGCTGTTCGGTAATTGCAACATAGTGTTTGAGATATACCAATTGATTCTGATTGGGGAAGGCTTTTGCCCCACAGTTTAGTGATTCAATAGAGATCGTTCAAATCACTCTGATGAAAAGAAGGATTCATGACGGCGGTTTCACTCGTTGGCTTTGTTTGCAAGATGACCGATTCGTGATTGAAAACATGAAGTGATAGGTGCGCTCTTCCTCTTTCCTGGTGTGTTAGAATGAAAACCTTATCCCGAGATCATTAACCTGCGAGATATGGATGCTGAAGCAGTTGACAAGTGATTGGTTGCAACTTCTATTAAGCATTCGTGCAGCTAGGAAAAGACAACGCAATTGTATAAATTGCATACACTACTATGATTGAGTAGTCAAGTTGTTTTCCAATATTATATTATGTGCACATGCTAATTGTGTTCCAGGGCTGTTTGTAGAGGTGTCGTTTGAAAGCTGAAGAATATAATAATCAAACAAGCTTATAGAAGCTTATAGTGGGAATGATAAGTCTACAAATAAACTAGCAACAATATAAGCGATAGTTGTCCTGGCATAGTGCTACTCTCTCAGCAAAGCTGCTTGGCTTGCTAGCACAGATTACATTAAGGTATGCGAAGTTGACTGTTCATTCTAGTGAATTTGTGGTTTTTGATTGTATGTTATTTGTAGCTGAGGCGGGGAGGCTGTTCGTTATCTGCAATCGGGTAGATTTGGTTTTACTTAAAAATAAACACGTGAGAGACTGTTAGAATAGTATCAGTCGTTCACGTGTATCTCATTTCATAATGTAAATTTGAGAAATTCATTCAGATGACAAGTGCTTTGCGTCTCACTCATGCTCGTTCACCGAATAAATTGCTTTTCATAGGTCAACTGACAACAATTAATGGAATACTTCATTCACAGCAAGTGTGCTACACGTTGACAGTATTCTCCTAGGGCGGCACCCCAGGTCCATTGACATCGATTTT
>JAIFTH010000116.1:0-57543 GCA_019968535.1 Fragariocoptes setiger | reverse complement strand
ATGGGAGCTCGAAAATGCACTGCTTAAAGGCACAGTCATATGTGCTGCTTTTATTTTTTTTTTCGGACTAAGTCTTTGGCACCCTTTATGAAACGTTTGTTGTAACATTCAAGTCAAGTCAATCAAACAAAATTATGCCTCGTCTAAATAAGAGTACTAAGCACAGAGGAACCAGAAAGACGAAATCCGGCCCCAAATTTAGGCAGAAGTGTAAGCTCTTTGAAAGTATACGTGATCATTTAAATACGTCGAGTACATTTCAGCTTTCATTCTATCTTCATTACCTGTAACTCAACGTTGTGGCCTTTACTTCAACCTCATAGCCGATCTATGCGTTACAGTAGAAGAAGATAAGGTTATCAAATTCATAAATCTCCCGATGGAAATCAAGTGGGATGCCAACACCGTCAGCAACATGTGTCTTCAATGACGATAAGCTCCCCAAATACAAAAAGTACGCCAGGAAAGAAGGCATTGCTGTTGTTGTCAATCATCCAGTAATGATTCTGTAGTTTCAGATTAGCTAATTAACAATTCTAGATTTACGTGAACTCACTCGTCGGCTGGTCCACCGGGGCCCCACCAGAGAATGAAGAAAGCACTGATTATGAAGACCGCAAAACAAGCAAAAGGCACAATAATGCGTTTCTTGAAGCTAATCTGCGAAAACATTCTGCATCATCACATCGTATCTGGTCCTACAAGGCGCGTATAGAACTCTTGAAAACACTTGCAAACGCCCAAGAATAAATTTCCAAACATCTGTCATTCAATATTCATCGTATTTATTCACTTACATCGCCACATACGTAACCGCGTCTTGTTACATAAATTTTCCTGCAATGTGGCTTTTATTCCTGTCTCACTACGATGTAGTGCACATCTTTGTGTCTCAAATATGACACTCTATTCTTATACTATAAATATAGAGAGCTATATTTGGGACAGAGATAGGTATATTCTTTGTACGCTGTGTTAAGTGTCTTCTGGCCGTTCATATTGTCTCATATTTTCGCTTACAGCTTCGTCTACGGCTCGCCTGAGTACACTGTAACCATCCCATACACCTTGTATTGATCCAGGGTTAGATCGGTGATTGAATGGAATCGAATAAACTCATTTTCCGGTTCGTTATTTATTCATTGCTTGATGTAAACTTCCACGAGAGACAGTATCTATCATACTTATGTCTACTTACAATACATCTCTTGGAATGAGCTCAGAGAGAACAGGAAACGTTATCTATCAACGTCACTTGCCTAAGCTTTTTCCGATGAACAGAGTGATACGATTGTGCATACGTAAGCACGGCATCTCGTAGACGATGCACAGAGCAACGCCTAGAAGACACGAGAAAAATATGTTTCCAATGCATAGGTACAACATGGAAGTGAACGATGCCTCGAGCAATGCATTGGCCGAACCGAAGAACCAGAATACAACCAGCATGTGTGACAAATAAATTATATAAGACGCTTTGCCCAGCAATGCAAACAGTCGGCACGACAGTAATGTGTTGATGAGCGAACCGTGGCCGTAGTGGCACGCCACAATGATCCACGCGACGCACGACGACCAGATGGGCGGGCACACGTGATAGAAGATGGAGGCGAACGGATGCGAGTAAGTGGCGCGCCCGATAACCCACAGGTGTGTGACGAAACCAAGCGAAATGAGCAAGCTAAAGCAAGCGATCCAACCGCGACGCACTGTCTCAGTAGAAGTGAGCTTAATCTGATCGCTGGCGATCAGATAACCGAGCCACAGGCCACAAAAGAACGAGTAAGCGTGAGCGTACGGAGTCCAAAAGAATCTCACCACCATTTGGCCCCACATCTCGGCCACCTGTGGAATGGTGGCGAACATGTTTGGCGGAAAACCGTTGCTATAATGAATGGCAATAGAAATGCTGGTCAAAATAAGAGTGACACCGACAGAGCCGATGGCACCATACGCCGGCTTGATTAGCAAAGCAATCAGCAGAAACAGTGCAATCACATGATACACCATGTCGATTGAGATCCACCAACTGACAACGTTGCAGATTTCGTCCGTACGATAGAACGCTTGCGCGTGCAATAAATTGACCCACCAATTCTTTTCGCAATTCTCGGCAAACATCGATGTGACATTGTACCAGTGTGGCCCGTTGCTGGCCACCGGCAACAATATGAATGCCATCGTGGTGAGCATTACCTGTGGCGTCAGTCGAATGTAGCGCCCTACAATGTAGTTGACAACGTTGAAGCGTCGCAATTGGCCTTTGGTGGCGTGCCACACCGAGATGCTGGCCACCATGCCGCTGATCAAGAAGAAAGACTCTACCAGATAGGTGGCGTTCAGCAAAGGTTGCATGCCCAACGAAGTGATGGACTTTTCGATCTCGTAGACCCGCGTGAAGCCCGACCAATCGTTGTATTGCAACGAGTGCGCTATGATGATCCACCACATTGTGATGACACGTATACCGTTGATGCATTCAATGTTGCTTTTGCTCTTGCTGTGACCTGTGGTAAAGAACGCACGTGTGTTGGCCAATATCGAGAAATCTTTCACATAATGAATCAAGTACGAGCATTGATCCGTGTCACTAACTTGTTGTAGCTTGTTTGATTGTTTCAGCGACGACATGTTGTTGTTGTTGTGGTTGTGGTTGTGGTTGTGGTTGTTGCCGTGGCTGTTCATCACAGTTGCTGTTGGTGTTGATATGGAAATGCCACTCAGTTCGATGTCCGTGTGATCATTGTTTGTGTGCACACTGCTATTGAGTGGCTTGGAGGCGTCACAATAATCAATCGAGTGTGACTGGGCGTGATTTTTCGACAACTCCAATGAATTGAGTGTGAGTTCGTCGGAAGCGTCGGGCGTCGTTGTAGTGGCCGTACATTGCTGTAACAGTTTGTGTGCCGATGAACGGCAATGGCCAGTCGCACAACCGTACGTCAGATAGCAATCAATGAGTGTCATGAACAAAATGAACAGCGCAATCGACGACAATATCATGAAGCTGACTTGCTGGGCTCGAGTCCACGGTTGTATGCGCAAAAACGCGCTTGGACCCTGACGATCGTTGTCGTACGTGTTGTTGGCGCCATGCTGTGTGTGACACTTGACGGGCCCCGTCATTAGGATCGAACGTTGGCCCAACAATCGCGCCACCTGATGCACGTCGAGCGGCGAACATTTGGCCGGAACACACGTGCCCATCTTATAGTAAATGTAATGATGATATTGAGCTTTGTTCCACAGCGCTTCGAACACAATCTTTGGTACTACTGTTTCTGCAGTTGTAGCTGTGGAATGAGGCGCTGATCGCGGTATCAGGAGCTCCGATTCGCGATTCATGATCAAATGAAAGCGTGTCTTGCTGGGTATCACAGGCCGATAGCTGACCGAACAAAAGTGGGCGTGATCAATGTGCTGATTGCGCTCAACGTTGAGACACTGATGAAACGAACCGATGTCGCTGACCATACCGTCGAACATACCGGCTGGCGGAAATTGGCCCCACGCGTTCCACAGTTGAATGGCCCACGCGTCGAGACGACGTGCGCCCTCTAAGGTGGCGTTGATCGCGCGTCGGCACTCGACGCTCACGTGCGCGTCGAGCAGCAGCTGCTTGATGTGCGGCGCCAGCGAGTCGATTCTGTTGTTGATCATTGTGCTCGTGTGCTGCTGCATGAGGCTCCAGGCCCGAATTGACTCATTCAATCCGATGTCAGTGAAGTCCTTGTAATCGGCCGATGTGCGCAAATCGGGCCCCTCACGCGCCAAAATGTCCTTGAGCTTTGCGTCGAGCGCATCGTTCGAATCCAATTGGGCGCTCGTGTCGCCAGCCAACAGGTAGTTGCCGGCCGCCGATGGCTGTTGCTGGTGACACATGGTCGCAGACGTTTGTTCGGGTCGCAAAGCTAATGTTAAACAGATCATACAATAGATGATTGCAGCCGATAAGCATGCACTCGTTGTTGCTGTTGTTGTTGTTTTAGCATAATTGTTGTTGTTTTTGCTACTGCCTGTCTTTAGAGCCGATGGTTGAATTTTGTAGCACGTCGCCGCTGCATTACGACAGCATTGCGTGTGCTTGGTGTGCCTTTCCATTGATTGGTGGCCCACACGCTTTATTGTTTCGTCAGCTACAAGTTGACCAGCATCTCTTTTGCTATAATAATTGCCATGGTTGTGTTTTTGGTATTTCATTTTGTCGACTATAAAATGTAATAACTTTGTCGACACGACCGAGATGCCGCGAGGCACGTGAAATTTGTACCTACAATGGCTACTATCATTATTATCATGAGATGCCTCTGACTGCTGCTTCTGTTGTTGGTCAGTTTGTTGCAATTTGTGTAATGAGCATAGGCAAGACGATCGCATTGTCACTACAGAACTGTGTGTTTCGTTCTCGTGTGTTAATCTAAACTGATATACTTTTTTTTGTTATGACACTAGTTTTTTTTCTACGAAAATTGTTGTTCAACTTTTGAATAATTGATTTGAAGTTGTTCGAAACACGGGTAAAGTGCGACTGATCAATCGATATAGAACTAACCGATTGAGTAGTGCAACATTTCGATGTAAATTAATTAGTGAAATGAGATTGTCTGTATACACTAAAATGGGTTTCGATAACCAACAATTAGTTGAGCAATTGAAAATGCATTGTCAATGGACGAGCAAGCGAGTGGGTGCGTGCGTGCCTGCGCCAATGTCACACGGAAACAGCCAGCACCTTTAGCTGACTATTGAGTAGCAATAATAATGATTGTTGGTGAGCATGTCGAAAATTTGATTCAATACAATTTAGTTGCATTTAATGCAAATGAGCGGAGTTGAGTGAAGTGCAGTGAAATAGAATGAAGTGGAGTTGAATGGAGTGGAGTAAAGTCGAGTATGGATTACACTTTCCGTGTGTACGTGTGTGCGTGTTAGCTCACTTGACGGCCAGATATTGTTGTCGTTGCTTTGTTCTTTCGAGTACTCTTCTCTAAATTTGTGTCATAATCATTATGGATTTTTAATGTGTGATATGTTGTCTAGCAGATAGTCTGACGTGTTGATCAGTCTCACTAGTCGTGTGTTTGCTCAATTGATGGTCGTTACCACCGCGCGATAGGAATTATTCAGAAAGTGTCCGCTTGCTCGTTCATTCGTCGCCCATATGATCAATAGTGCTCAATATGCAGTGAAACGCTCATGCCAGTGGGAAAAAGCTGCCAGCTACACAGCCAGAAACAGCTGGCCGGCCAGCCTCCCAGTTAGGTATAACCCATTCATTTTGAGTTTCATTATTATTACATCTCTTTTCTCTTCTCCTCTCCTCTTCACCGCGTCACTTCTCTTCACTACACTGGCTCACTTCACCTCACTTCAGTTTAATTCAGTTGCTCTCTAAACAGAACTAAACTAAATAAATGCCTCGCTCACTTACTTGCACATACTTCTGGTGTCTTGACACACGCACCACACGCACGCACACAACTTGACGTGCGGACTCTCGGCTACAATGAAAGCCAACTATTGAAAGCCAAACAAAATGCACTCAAAATGCAATCCATCTCGTGAAAAGTACGCCCTGACAACAGCGACTATCGACTATCGACGATAGAAACATTGCTGACTTTCAGACTTTGTACTTGAGCTCACGTTTTTTTTGCAGCAGCAGCACTAGCACTTGGCAGCAACGGCAACGGGACAGATGTCAGCAGACCAGCGAGTAACCAAGCAAACGGCCGGCTCGCCAGCTTAGCTTGTAAACTTTCGATAGCTAACCAGGCAGGTAGCTAGCTCGCCAACGTACGACATACGACGTACGTATCAGAGTACGCCGTAAAGCTTTCGTTGTGTGCTGTCGTAGAGCTTAAACCGGCTTGCCCTGTGGTCATTGACAAACGCACTCTGGCCACATCAACAACGTTTACCAACACAAACTTTGTACGATTCGTATCGCGTTCTAGTTTCGTGAGATTTCGAGCGCTATTTGTGTTCGTCACACTTGTTGTTCTTCTTCCTCACAAATGGCTATTCTTGCCCCTCTAGGTAGCAGCCTATGCACCTTTACATTGGCTTACAACGTTCGCGTCTGACGGAACCATGTTGTTGAGTGTAAGGCCACCATCATCATATTCACTATTCAGCTTGAAAATGTAGTTTAGTTTCAGGAGATTTAGTTTTGCTCTCAATCAGTTACTCTCACTACTTTGCCGCTGCTGCTATTCCTTTTGCACAGGTAAAGGCTGTGTAATCTCCAGCTACTAGCATCTTGTCTGATCGTCGTCGTCGTCGTTGTCTGAAAACTTATATCAAAACTTTCTCTCTAGTTCTTCTCTTCAGTTCTTGACTACCAAACATAACTTTTGCATGCAAGCCTGTGTTGTTGTTCAGGAAACATAGGCTGTTCCGCTTAAGCCAACGCTGCTTCATATTTTCTCCTCCTCTTCGATACAAAAGCAAACACTCATTACATCGACTCAGCTCGTGCTCTCACTTCCAACTTGTTAACTAGCAAATCAGCGCCACACAATTACACGATCGATTGTTTTTTCTCGGAATCTTGCTGCTGAAACGAAAACAAAAACAATTCGTTCATATTTCTTCTTTTGTTTCAAAGACCCACTCATAGCACAACAACAACAACAAAGATAACAGTAACAGGGACAGCAACAATTTTCTATCAAAAATTAATGACATTGTTTTTGTTTCTCTCTATACGGACTCTTTCAATGTCTTTCGCAATGTACCTCGTCTTATCTTATCTTGACATGTCATGTCCTCTCGTCAAAATAAAACAAACATTCATGTCGAGAGAGCACTTGAAATTGTAATGTTTGCGCATCGTCCTGCAATGTTTCTTTCCATGCTTTACAAACTATGCCTACCTAAGTGAGAAAGTCAAATATTATTGATTCTGACGGTTCGGAGGAAAAATGAAAAAAATTGCTTGAAAGAAAAAAATAAATAGCTGACATAGTAAGGAGCGATGTGGATGAGTAAAAATGGAGATGACAGTTGACAAAAAACTGCGCAATCGAGAACAGAGTTAATCATATTTATTGAGATACAAATTGTTAGTTGGCCGCAATCGATCAAATAAGGAGTGCCATCTTGCAATACCTGATAACCGATGGACGTCTACCAAATAGAGGGTATTTCTCTCGAGATTGATAAGTTGACAAGGTTCTCCAAGTTCTTATTACATGATTAATAGGAAAAACTCAGTGCCGCATATACTGGACTCTTTTGCAGAGTTGTTCAATTTATTTGATCGATAACAAGAGAAATTCCCAATTTCCACCTACTTTTATGTTTCCCCATGAAAAAGAAAGTAATCCTAACATTAGACAATAGTTGATTACTAATCACTTATTAGATTTTGACAAACTTCAATATGACAGAATCACGAATGACCGGCACGAATATGAGAGGACAATAGATGTCAAGAAACTTGGGCGATTTATCACAAAATTGTATCGAATATTCGGTAATTAGACGCGATATGAGCATTTGCATCTCAAGCATTGCTAATTTAGCGCCAACACAATTACGTGGCCCCATGCCAAAGGCAAAGAATTGTGCCTTGTGATGCTTGCACGCCTCTTCGGGTGCAAACCGTTCGGGTCGAAACACATCAGCATCGTCGCCCCAATATTCGGGCTTTTTGTGAAGCTCAAAAATGCTCGGTATAACCATCAGTCCTTTGCGCATTGTCATTCCTTTCCATTCGATGTCGTGAGCTAGTTGTCGCGCTGTGAACGCTGGCGGATACAGTCGTAATGTTTCACGAATGCACCAATCGAGATAATGAGATTGGTGCCCGTCACGAACGATGTCGTCACGTAGCTTGGTTTGTTTCTCTGGATGCGCTGCTAGTAGCCAAACGAGTGCTGCCAAAGCTTGGGCGGTGGTATCCCAGCCGGCGGCTGCCATGAAGGCGGCATTGCCCCAAAGTTCCGCCTGTGACAATCGACCTGCTTTGAATGCGTCCAACAACTTGTGTTTCATTCGAGGCCCATCAGAGCTTACGGCAGGATTCTCAAGTGCATTGTTCGCTACGCCCACTACTGTGCCGCGAAAGTTCGTCGTCACTCGATCCAAAAGCATCAATATTGGACGCAGTATGGGAACGTATTGGATACAAACAAAGGCCGGATGATAGATGCATTGGACGATTCTCTCCAGGCAATTGAGAGCATAATTGTCAGTGCTCTCATAATCGACTTGGCCACGTTGATCAAACGTGGCACGTAGCACAGTGTCCAAAGTGAACGTTTTGAACAATTTTCCCGCATCAATCACAGTGTCAGGGTTGGCTCTGCGGCGCAAATATTGACACACCGATTCGGCCGCGTCGTTGAGATCTCGTTGGATGTCTTCGCGTTTGAGCTTGTTCAATCTGTTAATCGGACCAAATGATAATTATCATTATTAGTTTCGTTGCGCTAGTTCAGTCGCTTGAGAAGATAATTTAAGTCAAAGAGATCAGCAGGCACTTACGTCAGCTCGGGCCCAATGATGCCACGACAGCGTGCCCAATCGGCGTTTTCATTCGCTAACAAAGAACAATCGTTCATCAAGTCGCTGGGCATGAGTGTGTCGCCACGATTCACGTGGAGGCTCGATTGTTCTTTGAACACTTTGTAGAGCAAATTAGCGTCGGTTGTGAGTAGGAGTGATGAAGCTCCACTCGTGATTCCGAACGTTTCACCCAACAAGTTGTGATATTTGGTGATGTTACGCTTAGTCTCTGCATGATCGTTGACTTGATGTCCGTTGCCACGAAAGAAATCAATTATCGGAGGCTGAGGGATATTGTTGTCTTTGAAAAAACGAACACTAAGATAGTAGCGCTTGTACAGCCAATAGGCGAGAAATACGCCTACTATCAGCAAGTATTGTTGAATCATTGTTGCTGTGTGCTCGTTGATCGCTAATCGTCGCCGTCGTTGTGGTCACTTGTGGATTTTGTCATTAATTTATGAGTAGTTTCTATCAAGTTGTTTGTATGTTGCGACGTTTAGTTTATGTTGAAAGACCGCTTTTTGTGGCAAAAGAAATTTCAAAAAAAAATTCAAACTATATGATGCAGCAGTGGAGTGAGATATTGATATGTTGTCACTTGTTTTGAGTCCGAAAGTAAGTTCTAAACTACTAGAATTTGACACAAGATTGCTCGAATATTTTCATCACACCTTGAAAAGTGTTTCCAGGCACAACAAGTTTATAGTGAGAGTTTTACCCATTAAAACTTTTATAATTTACACTGGATGCACACACACACACACAGTGGTGGATGATTAATGTCTCGACCACGTAAATCAAGTGTTGGCATCAGTCTGATACGCTCTTACCTAATAAGCAGAGATCATCTCCTCATAATTGCCGAAGAAAAAATCAGTAAGTAACTTTATTGAAAATTGTTAGCGCCAGCGTCTCGACTCACTGTCTCGAATTTTACTATCAGCATTTGAACTTCATGGACGTTGTTTCTTTACTCTCTGTTTGTCTAGTGCTGACAATTATTATAACTTATTATATGATTGCTAGTACTATCACATCGTTGTGCACAAAAACACAAGAACAACGAGACAGCATGTGGAGACTTACACACAACACTGGTGCACTACCAACTAAAATTGTAGAAGCATGTGACTGGTGTTCAACTCAACCCTGTTCGATAGATATTCACTCGCAATGAATGTTTGACTCGGCATGATTGTTAAGGAACCATCAATATCGCCAACATACATGCTTGAACAATCCTACATCAAGCCATCTTTTCAGTAGATGATTAAGCTACTTGTAATGCGTAACCTGGTAGCGTTTTACGATTCAATGGGATTTCCAACAGATACTGTATAAGACATTTACACGATTTGATACAGCGATTGTTGTCTTCAACACCTCAACAATGATCATTTGAACTTATCGTTTACTCTCGTCAATGTTGCGTAAATTTTCTTGCAAAGAATACTTTACATGTACAGTGACGTCCCGATTCGTCGATAGAAGAATCCCTTAAGTATTTCAGAATCATAAAAAGACTTACATTTAGGTAGACGAGCTTCTATCAGTTCGGCCGCTCCAAGAGATGTGCATAGATGAACAATTCGTCCAATAAAATTAGAGAAAGATTGTTTGCACGTACAGGGTGAGCAATCTTAGGATTGTAGGTCATTAAGATTGTATTTTATGTACAATACACCGCGAGACACGCGATTGCATAAAAAAAGTGAACTAATTTCAAATTTTGACAAATTTTAATGTGACAGAACCACTAATTACCGCTGCGTTGCCCCACAGCTCAACCTGGGATAATCGTCCTCCCTTGAACGCATCCAATAGCCTGTGCTTCATTCTAGGTCCGTTAGGTCCAATGACAGGATTCTCAAGTGCCTTGTCTGATATTTCAATCAATGTACCGCGAAAGTTTGTTGTCACTCGGTCCAAAAGCATTAATATTGGACGCAGTATGGGAACATATTGGATACAAATAAAGGCCGGATGATAGATGCATTGAATGATTCGTTCTAGACGATTGAGAGTGTAGTTTTCGTTGCTTTCATAATCCACTTGATCTCGTTGATCATAAGTGGCGCGCAATGTAACATCTAGAGTGAACTTTTTGAACAGCTTGCCGGCCTCAATCACGGCCTCTGGCTTGGCTCGTTGTCGCAAATAATCGCATGCTGATTCGGCTGCATCGCTGAGATCGCGTTGTATATCATCGCGCTTGAGCTTGTTCATTCTTAATTAGATGAAATAAACAATAATCGTAAAGTCAATTATTAGTTTGGCTGCAATCTAGTTTTCTTTCTAAACAATAATGTACGTGACTAGCACACAGTTTGATTGATCGGCAGGCACTTACGTCAGCTCGGATCCAATGATACTACGACAGCGTGCCCAATTCGAGCCTTCGTTTGCGAGCAACGAATGATCGTTGATCAAATCGCTTGGAATCAATGTGTCACCACGATTCACGTGAAAGCTTGACTCTTCTTTGAACACTCTATAAACCAGATCAGCATCTGTGGTGAGCAAAAATTTCGCCGCCCCACTGGTGACTCCGCCCGATTCACCCAAAAGTTTGTGCTGATGCAAGATGATATTTTTAATGCCATGATCGTTTACCATGGGTCCATTTCCGCGGAAAAAATCAACGATCGGTGGCTGAGGGATTTTGTTGTCTTTGAAATAGTGAACACTGAGATAGTAACGTTTGTAGAGCCAGTAGACGAGAAATGCGCCTGCTAACACAAGATATTGCTGCATCATTGTGCCTACTTGTTGCTGTCGTGGTTGTCAAATTTAAATTAAAATTCTATACTGAGTCGAGTGCTAAATTGAGTTTGTTTTTCGTTAGATACACTAGAACATTACGCAGTGAGACACTTGAAACGCATTAGCACACATTGATAAATGAAGTGTGTTCAATATTGATATAAATACCCTAAGACAGTATGCAGATCATCTTCATGGATGAACCTGAGACTCCTAACTTTGGCCAACAATCGATATGAAATTAGAGGTGCTAGTAGAGCTCGTAGCATAAATATTCAAGAGTTTAAGAGTTTGCTGCAGGAGATTCCACGTGACAAATTCTCTAAATCATAAAGTATTACAACGTTTAGCGCACAAAAGCGAGCGTTCTCACATAATGCTTGAGTTTTATCATAAACATCGCTGTCTGTGACCCGCATCATTTGTTTCGAGACACATCATCATAACACATTTCTACTCTAATCCATTAGTGTTGCGATGCAGATTAGACATAGATGATTCCAATTCTGAGAAGAGTAATCAACAAAATGAATACTAAAGGTATCGACATACCTAAAAAACGCTTCTAACTTTGTAAAGATGAACTTTGCTCTCTTTGCCCTTTTACGTGATTGTTATTGACGCACATGGTGAGCAATAAGTGTGTTCAATAAGGCGCACTCACGCACGCACGCATACTCTTACGCACGCAGACAGATTGATACGGAGAAAAGGTGAATAAGAAGATAGCACACTCACGTACGCGCACATAACTGGCATAACAGGTGTCTCTTCATCTCAAGTGTAGATTTGGTGATACAGACATAACGCTTTCACTGATAGCTGCAGCGGTTAGCTACTGTTAACTGAAGCTCGCCTACTGCTATTTGCCTTCTCACTTTCAGTCTACTGTTTTGCAATAACACATGCCATAATAAAAGGCCATCGTAATGGAAGTAAACATAGAATTGATCGATAGAATAATTTTAGAAAGCTCGAGAGATTGGAGTGCAACACTAGCGCTCAGTGTGAGAATTTCAATTGAATAAGAGCTAACCACACGTTAATTATCTCTTTGAACTTTGTGTGCTCATGTTGAACATCACTGCATATATAATCATACGAACATCTAGCAGAGTGCGCTATCGCTGTTTAAGTTCTCCTAACTATGTTCGTCATGTGATGTTTTTTATTAATCGCCAATCTTGACAAATTTCAATGCGACCGAATCACTGATGACCGGCACAAATATGAGCGGATTATAAACCTCAAGAACTTTAGGCGATTGGTCGCACAGTTGAATAGATAATTCGGTGATGAGGCGAGATATGAGCATTTGCATCTCGAGCATGGCCAATTTGGCGCCAACGCAATTACGTGGCCCCATGCCAAAGGCAAAGAATTGTGCCTTGTGATGCTTGCTCACCTCTTCGGGAGCGAATCGTTCGGGCCGGAAAACGTCAGCATCGTCGCCCCAATATTCGGGCTTCTTGTGAAGCTCAAAGATGCTCGGTATAACCATCAGTCCTTTGCGCATTGTCATTCCTTTCCATTCGATGTCGTGAGCTAGTTGTCGCGCTGTGAACGCTGGCGGATACAGTCGTAATGTTTCACGAATGCACCAATCGAGATAATGAGATTGGTGCCCGTCACGAACGATGTCGTCACGTAGCTTGGTTTGTTTCTCTGGATGCGCTGCTAGTAGCCAAACGAGTGCTGCCAGCGTTTGGGCTGTCGTGTCCCAGCCGGCGGCCACCATGAACGCTGCGTTGCCCCACAGCTCAACCTGGGATAATCGTCCTCCCTTGAACGCATCCAATAGCCTGTGCTTCATTCTAGGTCCGTTAGGTCCAATGACAGGATTCTCAAGTGCCTTGTCTGATATTTCAATCAATGTACCGCGAAAGTTTGTTGTCACTCGGTCCAAAAGCATTAATATTGGACGCAGTATGGGAATGTATTGGAACCAAACAAACGCAGGATGATAGATGCATTGAATGATTCTTTCCAGACGTCTGAGTGTGTAGTCATCGTTGCTCTCATAATTGACCTCATCTCGTTGATCGTATGTGACCCGTAACACAATATCTAAAGTGAATTTCTTGAACAATTTATCGGCTTCAATTACAGCTTCCGGGTGCGTTCGACGGCTCAGATATCTGCATGCAGATTCGGCCGCTTCGCTGAGGTCCTTTTGGATGTCGTCACGCTTGAGTTTGTTCATTCTACATCGCCATAGATCGTCGTTTGTCGATTGATCAGTCATTCAGTTCCGTATAAATTGATCACTAATTTTGCAGTGTAAAAAAAACAAAAATGGTAATAGTCTGTGAATCTATCGACTGTACTTACGTTAATTCGGGTCCAATGATTCCACGACAACGGGACCAATTTGTGCCCTCATTCGCCAACAACGAATGATCGTTCAGTATATCTGAAGGGGCAAGTGTATCGCCTCGATTCACGTGATACGCCGATTGTTCTTTGAATATCTTGTAGAGCAAATCGGCATCAGTGGTGATCAGGAACTTCGTTGACCCGCTGCTTGCTCCGAACGATTCGCCCAATGATCGGTGTAGTTCAGTGATGATCCTCTTGAGATCATCATCGTTCACCATATGCCCATTTCCGCGAAAAAAGTCGATTATCGCCGGCTGAGGGATATTGTTGTCTTTGAAAAAGTAAACACTGAGGCAGTATCGTTTGTACAGCCAATAAACGAGAAATGCGCCTGCTAATACAAGATATTGCTGCATCATTGTTTCGTTCCCGTTGAAAGTCTAATTTCATCAATGTTTAGTCGCTTTTTTCATACATTCACAGTTTTTTACGGTTGTTTCCACTAATGCTTGAACTTGGACAACTCAACTTGATATGAATCTATCAAACTGATGATGCACTGAATTGCTAGAAGCAATTGTGCTAGTTGATGAGAACCCTCTCTGCAACCGCTTAGTTTAACCTGAACTTTTTCTCAGCGACCAAATATGTTTTCAAAGTTCTTCACAAGTTTCAACAAGGGTAGGCCAGTTCAAGCATAACCTTCTAGAGTTATCGTCAACAACCTTATCTCACTCACTCAGCTATTGCTCTTTTAAGCACACCCTTCTGGACGACACACAACATTCTCAACGACTTTACCCTCTCACTGCTGTAGATCCCTGATGCAGCGGTGAATTGTGAATCATGGTAGAGCGTAGAGCATCACATCTTGGCTAAAAACACTGCATGAAGATAACCTTTCACGCCGCATAAACAAACAACAACAAGTGTCTGCGTCAATTAACGAGAGCGTCTCTGGTCGTAGCTCTGATGTATCACTTGCGATTGACTACGCGCTTCCAGTTGATGTTATTCGTGTTAATAGCATAATAATATATTTTTCATAATAATGAGACAGTTGAAACGAGACACTGAAGAGCAAATAATAACCATCCAACTCTAGATTTAGAGAATCTTTCATGCATCATCTCATCAATCTTTCATCATAGGATTCGTTGAATGAACGCGTCTCGAACTTGTTCAATTGTTACGACACAGAGCAAGTTTGGCAGTACATAGATTCTCATCACTCAAACTTGATAACTGATGGTTGTTGGTCGAAGTAGCCAATCATTTGATAAAATATCTTTTTATCAGGCTAGATCTTAACAAACTTTAACGTGACGTGACCCCTTATCATTGGTATGAATATGACCGGATTGTAAACTTCAAGAAATTTAGGCGATTGATCACACAGTTGGATACGATATTCGGTAATTAGACGCGTGACAAGCATTTGCATTTCCAGCATGGCCAGCTTGCCGCCCACACAATTGCGTGGCCCCATTCCGAAGGCAAAAAATTGTGCTTTATGATGCGTTTTCGACTCTTCGGGCGCAAATCTCTCAGGGCGAAAATCGTCGACGTCGTTGCCCCAATATTCAGGTCTTTTGTGCAGATCAAACAGACTGGGCACAATCATCAGTCCCTTGCGCAACGTCATTCCTTTCCATTCGATGTCGTGCTCTAGACGTCGTGCCGTCATGACAGGTGGATACAGTCGCAGTGTCTCACGAATGCACCAATCGAGATAAGTTGACTTGGGTCCATCGCGGATGATGTCGTCGCGTAACTTCGTCTGCCTCGCCGGATCAGCAGCCAGGTGCCACATGAGGGCGGCCAATGATTGAGCCGTTGTGTCCCAGCCGCCGGCTACCATGAATGCTGTGTTTCCCCAAATCTCAATCTGAGACAATCGGCCCTCTCTGTGGGCGTCCAACAGTCGGTGCTTCAATCTTGGGCCATCTGGTCCAACTTCAGGATTCTCAAGTGCTCTATCGGATATTCGAATGATATCCCTGCGAAAGTTTGTCGTCACTCGATCGATCAACAAGATGATGGGGCGCAATATAGGAATGTATTGAAACCAAATGAAAGCAGGATGAAAGATACATTTGAACAGTCGGTCCAATTTGTCGAGTACAAAATTATCGCCACCCTCGTACTCAACTGGATTTCGCTGATCAAAAGCGATGCGCAGCACAACATCCAGGGTGAATTTCTTGAACAATAGTCCTACTTCAATCACAGCATCTCGCTTGACTCTTTGCTCAAAATAATTGCACACACTCTCGACTGCAATGCTGAGATCCCTCTGCATGTCGTCACGTTTGAGCTTATTCAACCTGAATGCATGGGAATTGGGCATATAATTGATCATTAATTTGGTCAATTTTTCTTTTTCGAAAGCTATAATAGATGTATCGAGACTATTCTACTTACGTCAATTCGGGTCCTATAATGTTGCGATACCGTAACCAAGTATTTCCCTCGCTGGCCAACAGAGAATAGTGTTCTACAATATCACTTGGCAACAATGTATTGCCTCGATTCATGTGGGTGCCTGCTTGTTCCTTGAACACTTTGTAAAGCAAATCGGGGTCGATGGTGATAAAATATGAAGTCGCACCGCTGGTCATCCCAAACGATTCGCCCAATTGTTTGTGATAGAGCGAGATATACTTTTTGAATGCATGATCGTTTACCACGTGTCCATTTCCGCGTAAAAAACCAACGATCGGTGGCTGAGGAATATTGTGATCCCTGAAGAAACAAACACTGAGGTAGTATCGCTTGTATAGCCAGTAGATGAGAAATGTGGCCCCAATCAAGAGGTATATTTGAAGCATTGTTGTTTTTTATTTATTTGTTATTATTGCTAACTTTTGTTGTGCGTGTTTGATCAATGAGAATATTCAAGAATGGAATCGGTGTTTTTTAGCTGGCGTTTTTTCACTCAAGCCTAACCAAAATTTTCCCTTGAATCCTTTCGATCGTACAAGAACTGAAAATCAACTGACGACGCTTTGGCAATGTTCAAGATCTTCAAGCTCACAAAAGAACAGATTAGCTCTTGCATCACTCTCATTCACGATTCATCGTCAACGTTCGCATTCAACCTCTGCTTTTCTGAGCCAAACAGAAAATCATACAGTACAACTATCTATTGATACTCACGCTGACATTCAAAGTAATATACACAAACCAACCACTACCACACAACTACCTTTTAGCCAGGAAGAGTCATTAATTTGTCTTTGATGTTGTTGGGTGCACCTTTAGTGTCTGTTGTTACGCATTAACAAAACACGATCTGTATGGTAACGTTACAGGGCATCACTACATGGTTGCAGCATGAATAGCATCAAAACGTACAAAGCAGCTAGAAAGTTAAATCAAGAAGTAAAGAGCAGGTCGTGGTTGAGCAGTAGACATAACTTACTTGCATTATACAACCGACTAAGTGACTAAGCCGCAACATTTATGATAAGATGGTACGTCTTTATTCTCTGATTAGCTCCGATGGTTGCTTACATGCCTTTAAGCCTGAGTTTGTCTCAAAAATTTATCATTGAAGTCGTATATGTGCCAATGATCGAAAGATGAAACTCACCACCTTCAAAACAGCATTCATTCAATGCGACTTCGACAATAGTCGTTTTTGTATCTTCCAAAGAGACAATTATAAAGTGGAAAGAATTGTGAAATAATCTAGACAGTATGACGCAAGCATTTTGTAGTATGGTACACGTCCCAATAAAATATTGTTGAAACACTATTTGCTAATGGGCTGACTGGACAGTTCTAGTTACATCTATGCTGTTTGTGAACAGAAGACTCCCAATGATCCTCTAATTGAGTTGGACGTTGACTTGATATTGATACCGATTCGATAAATTGATCAAACCGCTGATTGAGTGATCATGTTTATTGCTAGCTTGACGTTTTGACAATTAATTTTGAATATTCACAACACTATATTGGAAAATGAGCATCATTTTAAATTCTGACGAACTTCAAAGTGACTTGATCCCTTATCAACGGTATGAATATGACCGGATTGTAAACTTCAAGAAATTTAGGCGATTGATCACACAGTTGGATACGATATTCGGTAATTAGACGCGTGACAAGCATTTGCATTTCCAGCATGGCCAGCTTGCCGCCCACACAATTGCGTGGCCCCATTCCGAAGGCAAAAAATTGTGCTTTATGATGCGTTTTCGACTCTTCGGGCGCAAATCTCTCAGGGCGAAAATCGTCGACGTCGTTGCCCCAATATTCAGGTCTTTTGTGCAGATCAAACAGACTGGGCACAATCATCAGTCCCTTGCGCAACGTCATTCCTTTCCATTCGATGTCGTGCTCTAGACGTCGTGCCGTCATGACAGGTGGATACAGTCGCAGTGTCTCACGAATGCACCAATCGAGATAAGTTGACTTGGGTCCATCGCGGATGATGTCGTCGCGTAACTTCGTCTGCCTCGCCGGATCAGCAGCCAGGTGCCACATGAGGGCGGCCAATGATTGAGCCGTTGTGTCCCAGCCGCCGGCTACCATGAATGCTGTGTTTCCCCAAATCTCAATCTGAGACAATCGGCCCTCTCTGTGGGCGTCCAACAGTCGGTGCTTCAATCTTGGGCCATCTGGTCCAACTTCAGGATTCTCAAGTGCTCTATCGGATATTCGAATGATATCCCTGCGAAAGTTTGTCGTCACTCGATCGATCAACAAGATGATGGGGCGCAATATAGGAATGTATTGAAACCAAATGAAAGCAGGATGAAAGATACATTTGAACATTCGGTCCAATTTGTCGAGTACAAAATTATCGCCACCCTCGAAATTGATAGGATCTTGTTGATCGAAACCAATACGTAGCACAACATCCAGGGTGAATTTTTTGAATAAAAGTCCTACATCAATCACGGTTTCTGGCTTGGCTCTCTGCTCAACAAAATTGCACACACGCTCGACCGCAATGTTGAGATCTCTTTGCATGTCGTCTCGTTTCAGCTTGTTTAGTCTGTGAGTGAGTATTAATTTGTGCAGTCATTGTATTAGATCATTAAGTATGCTCTCATAATAAGTGATACATCTTGAAAGTTAAAAAGTGCACTACTTACGTCAATTCTGGCCCAATGATGTTGCGATAGCGTAACCAGACATTTCCCTCGCTTGCCAGCAACGAATAATTATCGATTATGTCGCTAGGTAACAGTGTGTTGCCGCGGTTCATGTGGGTGCCTGCTTGCTCCTTGAATACTTTGTAAAGCAAATCAGCATCGATGGTGATCAAATATGAAGTTGCCCCGCTGGTGATTCCGAACGACTCGCCCAATAGCTCGTGTTGCTCAGTGATAAGCTTTTTCAATCCATGATCGTTGACTTGATGTCCGTTGCCACGGAAAAAATCAATTATCGGAGGCTGAGGGATATTGTTGTCTGTGAAAAAACGAACACTAAGATAATATCGTTTGTATAGCCAGTATATGAGAAAGACCGCGCCAATCATGAGGCACTGGTGTAACATTGTTGCAATCTTATGTTTGTCAATCAATTGTTGTCAGCGTTGTTATTATGCGCTTATTTTGTATTTTTTGTCGAGATAGGAGTTTGTTTTCGAACTATTCGTTTATTATCTTGCTTTTGTTGTTTGAGAGTCGAGCTAAACTTACGACTCGAATGTATACAAACGATTGCGAGAAAATACGAACGTTTTGTTTTGTATTTTAGGAAGAGTAGACAAAATCAAGCTGCCTATTTGATGGTGGTCGAATGGATCATTTCATCTGTTTCTCAGAAACATGAAAATTGAAGGTTGAAGCACTTCGCACAGCCACTCGTCAGGCGAGTGTCTACATATCGAGATTCGTCGTCAACCTGTCTCACTTTGGCTAACATTCCTTCGTCGAGACCATCTTACACATAACATTACTGCTTCGTATGAGCTATAATCATGAGTAGTGTTAAGCATTGCTTCTGAAGAAGCTAGCTATCATGGTAAGGATAATTACCAAGTTAGACAGACAGAAATAATTTAAGTACAGAGTGAACAAATAGGTGTCTGGTGAGCAACACTTTTTTTTCTGATCAGTGAGAGCATCTTCGGCACTGTTGTTGATTTGCTGCTGGCGACAGTGCACGAACTAATCTTTTGTAACAGTCTAAAGTTTAGACTCTAAACAGTTACCAGCAACATGTTATAAGAAAACATCGGCACTGCAGACTAACATGTACGTAACATTTCTTAATCAGAAGCTAGTTCTAGGTAACGAACAGACACCTGCATGTTGATAGCAGGGTCTGATACTTTAATTTCACAACTCAGCTGAGTGCTTTGGGTTTTCATTCTTTTCAGTATTGAATGAATTAGAGCTTGGTGAATTTTAGCATGACACGATTGCAAATCATTGGAGCAAATATAATCGGATTGTAAACATCAAGTATTTTAGGCGTTTGGTCGCACGTTTGAATCGAGTATTCCGTAATGAGACGCGCAACCAACATTTGCATCTCGAGCATGGCCAATTTTTCACCAACACAATTACGTGGCCCCATGCCAAAGGCAAAGAATTGTGCCTTGTGATGCTTGCTCGCCTCTTCGGGTTCAAATCGTTCGGGTCGAAACACGTCAGCATCGTTGCCCCAATATTCGGGCCTTTTGTGTAGAACAAACACATCAGCTGTTATTCGCATAGCCTCACGTAATGTCATTCCTTTCCATTCGATGTCATGAGCTAGTTGTCTTGATGTCAAAGCCGGTGGATACAATCTTAGTGTTTCACGAATGCACCAATCGAGATAATGAGATTGGTGCCCGTCACGAACGATGTCGTCACGTAGCTTGGTTTGTTTCTCTGGATGCGCTGCTAGTAGCCAAACGAGTGCTGCCAGCGTTTGGGCTGTCGTGTCCCAGCCGGCGGCCACCATGAACGCTGCGTTGCCCCACAGCTCCAGCTGCGACAATCGACCTTCTTTGAATGCGTCCAACAACTTGTGCTTGAGTCGAGGTGGTCCGTTCGACGTGTAGTTCTCGAGCACTTTATTCGATGCTTCAATCAATGCGCCTCGAAAGTTCGTGGCCACCCGATCAATCATCAACACGATTGGACGCAACATCGGAATGTATTGGAACCAAACGAGTGCCGGATGATAGATGCTCTTGACAAGCATCTCCAACGTGTCCAGCATATAGTTTTTGTCGCCTTCATAATCGACGAGATCGTGCTGATCAAACAAAGTACGTAACACTGTATCTAGTGTGAATTTCTTGAACAATTTTCCTGCGTCCACAACAACTTCTGGTTTAGCTCTTCGTTTTAGATAATTGCACACACATTCGGCCGCATCGTTGAGGTCTTTTTGAAGTCCGTCACGATTCAGTTTGTTAAGTCTGTTTTTTTTCATTTGAAAAAAGACATTGATCATTTAGAATAAAAGTTAATTCCATGTATTACGACACAAAGTTGTGATAATCACACTGTAAGTTACTTATCATCATGAGCACTTACGTAAGTTCAGAACCAATAATATTGCGAACACGTTGCCAATCGGCGTCTTCGTTGCCTAGTAATGAGTGATCATTCATTAGATCACTCGGCATGGATGAATCTCCATGATTCAAGTGACTATTAGCCTGCTCTTTGAATACTCTGTACAACAAATCGGCGTCCGTCGTGAACAAGAACACCGTGGGTCCACTAGTCAACCCAAATGTATCTCCCAATTTTCCATGTAAATAAATGAGCTTGTTTTTCAAATTGTGATCGTTTATCAGATTGCCATTTCCACGAAAGAAATCAACCGCATGGGGTTGGGGAATGTTATTTGCTTTGAGATAGTGAACGCTGAAATAGTATCTCTTGTACAGCCAATACACGAGAAGTGTGGTGGCTCCAATGAGGAGGCATTGTTGCATCATCGTTAATATTGTCCGTGAAAAGCGTTTTGAGATGCCGTATTATGTCGTTATTGAATTTCATAGCAACAAAAAAGGGATTGATACTGATTTTGTACGTCGATTATTTTTTTCATGCTCTGTAGATCTTAAGTTTGGAACTTTGTCTAATTGCTATACCATTAACAGTTGATTAACAGTATGAGCCATGAAATTATCTGCTCTGACTTCTGCTTCTTCTGAACTCTGAACTCTGAAAATGTTGTTTTGCAAAGGTCTACCGCCAACAAGTGCCAGTGAGAGATTTTTGTTCAATAAAAAATATGCTGTCACTCTGGAAACCAGTAATTGATGTTGTTAAAAATGTAAACAACGTGCACCTGCGACTGACGGCGGCACTTGCAAGGTTAATCAAACCGAAAACGCATTCGCTCACCTCGTGGCACGCTATTCAACGGTACGACGAAAGCTTACCTTCAACGAACAGACTTGATGAAAGGAATAAGGTTAGTCAAGCATCAATGCCGTTTTCATTGGTACAATACCCTGCATGTACGCGAGCTAATCACAAAGTTTGATTGAAGACTACTTCGCTCGACTTGAAATTCACTAGTATTACATAACCATTTTCCAACTATCAGTTCAACTCGACCTCTATTCGTACTCGAAGAAGGTGACAAGTAATCAAACCTCTCTAGATCGTTGTATCATGTATGAATCAAAGTCAGACGGATTACTTTAATAGAAATAAAAATAAAACATGAGGCAACACAATCTAATTCCGACAATCAACCATGTTTACTCATAATCTCATATTGTTTAAAGATTGTTTACGATCAAGTTTGATTTTTGACGAATCTGAGTATGACACAATCTCGGATCATTGGTGCAAATATGACTGGATTGATGATTTCAAGTGCTTTAGGTGATTCGTCACACAATTGTACTGAGTATTCCATGAGGAGACGAGATACGAGCATTTGCATCTCGAGCATTGCCAATTTAGCCCCAACACAATTACGTGGCCCCATGCCAAAGGCAAAGTATTGTGCCTTGTGGTGCTTGCTCGCCTCTTCGGGAGCGAATCGTTCGGGTCGAAACACGTCAGCATCGTCGCCCCAATATTCGGGCTTTTTGTGTAGATCAAACATGCTAGGGCTTACGCGCATGCCTGTACGTAATGTCATACCTTTCCATTCGAAGTCGTGCCCCACACATCGTCCGGTTAAAGCGGGCGGGTATAATCTCAGCGTCTCACGGATGCACCAATCGAGATATTTTGACCTGTGTCCGTCGCGAACGATATCATCACGTAATTTTGCCTGCTTTTCAGGATTCGTAGCCATCAGCCACATGATAGCTTGCAATGCTTGTGCGGTTGTGTCCCAGCCAGCGGCCACCATGAATGCTGTATTGCCCCACAGCTCCAACTGAGACAAGTGGTTCGCTTTGAACGCAGCCCACAGTTTGTGTTTCAGTCTCAGGGCTTTCGATTGGTTGAAAGCTGGATTCTCGAGTGCTTTATTTGAGAGCTGTATTATTGCGGCACGAAAGTTTGTCGTAATTCGATCGAGCCACATCACAATAGGACTCAATATGGGCAAGTATTGGAACCAAATAAGGCCCGGATGATAGATATTCTTGACGAGCATTTCCAGTGTATCAAGTATGAGATTATTTTCGCTGCCTTCGTAATTTACAAGGTTACCATGATCAAAGTTTGCACGTAACACTGAATCCAACGTGAATTTCTTAAACAATTTGCCAGCATCTATCACAGAAGAGTCTTGCTCGAGTCTCTTATGTACAAAATTGCAAACACACTCGGCTGCATCGTTGAGATCTTTTTGAATTCCTTCACGATTAAGTTTGTTTAGTCTACCATAATAATGTTTGGAGAGGGAGAGTAAGAGAGAAATTCAACAGGTGTGTTTGAAGATCAATCAAGCTCGCAACATTGCATAATATTGATGGCGGTCTAAGTCTCAAGCGTGTACTTACGTTAGCTCAGGTCCGATAATGTTGCGACAGCGTTGCCAATCTGTTCCCTCATTACCCACTAATGAATTAGTGTTCAACACATCGCTCGGCATGAATGTGTCGCCTCGATTGACATGTTGACTTGCTTCCTCTTTGTACACTTTGTAGAGCAAATCGGCGTCCGTGGTCATCACAAACACAGTCGGTCCGGTAGTCAGTCCGAAAGTTTGTCCAAATGTTCCATGTAAGCGACTCAGCGATCCTTTCATTGCGTAATTGTTTATTAGGTCGCCATTGCCGCGAAAGAAGTCTGAAGCAGGTGGCTGAGGTATATTGTTCGCTTTGAGATAGTGTAAGCTGAAATAGTATCGCTTGTATAGCCAATAGACGAAGAAGGTGATGAGCCCGACGAGGACCGATTGTTGAATCATTGTTCTTGCTTTGATAGTTGTGATTCGACCGATTGCAACGTTAAATCTAGCTGTAGAATTATCCAACTCGAGGTGCCAAATGATCTGATTATTTTTTTCCATAGCTGAATCTTAACACGTCAACACGCTGACAGTTCTTGTTCTCGACTCAATATTCATCCAGAACAAGTGAGCTCCATTTTCAAAGCCGATATAACAAATGCAACTTGAAAAGAAGGAGGAGTTTCGTAAAGAATCAAAACTTTGTTATTCAAAGACCAAGCATCGCAATTGTATAACCTTTCAACTTTTTTAGCCTTTCAGCTATTTTTTTTGCCCAAGAGAAACGAAACAACATTTCACATGGCTTCATTGCGCATGTGGTTACACTCATCAACAAAAGTTTATGGAATTTCTCTTCTGCTTTAACCTTCGTAAACTTTTATTGATGACAGCATGAGTTGGCGAGTGATTTATTCAATAACACGTACAACAACAACATGACAATGAGTTATTGATAGTATTGATATTAACAAAGGTGAGCAACTTATTCGGTCTCGTGCTCTAAACTATTGTCATCGATACTGTTCTCGTTGTCATGCAGCACTCTGTTTGACGTCGTGTCGATTCAGCTCACATAATTCGAATCAAAACTCATACTGTCATTTAAATCATCCAAAGCGTCTTCATGAATATATCAATGGCACTTTTGCACTAAAAGAGCTAGGTTTACTCTTAGCATAGTTCAAGCAATGTGCAGGCTATGGAATCAATGCAGTTCAATAACATATCTACAGATACCACTTGCTGTGTAGAGACCTTGATTCGAATTAATTTGAATTTGCATTGCAACGCGACGGCTACACTAACGTGAGTTGTTGTACGTTTATTGTCGTTCGATGATGACATAAATCAGAGAATTTTAACGTTTACAATTAAGGCAGTAGTATTCTTGCTCTGTGTCATGAAATTACAAAATTCTCGAAGAGGATGAAAACGTCAACGCTGCCTCAAATAATCAACGACAATAGTGAGACAAGGATTTTCTCTTTGCAATTAGCATCAATTTCACTTGTGGGTAATTGACTCATGATTGTGGCTCTTAGACTGCTGCAGTAGTTTGTTTATAAATTAAGCTTGAAGCTTGACAAATTTGAGCATAACACGATCGCGAATTACCGGTGTAAATATAACTGGATTGTAAACATCAAGTATTTTAGGCGTTTGGTCGCACGTTTGAATCGAGTATTCCGTAATGAGACGCGCAACCAACATTTGCATCTCGAGCATGGCCAATTTTTCACCAACACAATTACGTGGTCCCATGCCGAAGATGAAAAATTGTGCCTTGTGATGCTTGCTGGCCTCTTCGGGTGCGAATCGTTCGGGTCTGAAAGTCTCCACATCGTCGCCCCAATATTCGGGCTTCTTGTGTAAAATAAACATGTTGGGCACTACCATCATGCCTTTGCGCAATGTCATTCCCTTCCATTCGAGATCGTGGCCCAAGCGTCTTGCCGTAAAAGTGGGAGGGTACAATCGTAACGTTTCGCGAATGCACCAATCAAGATATTGTGATTTGTGGCCGTCACGAACGATGTCGTCGCGCAGTTTTGATTGCTTCTCGGTGTGAGTAGCCATAAGCCACATGAAAGCCTGCAATGATTGAGCGGTCGTCTCCCAGCCGGCGGCCACCATGAATGCTGAGTTACCCCACAATTCCACTTTCGACATGCGGCCCTCTTTGAATGCGCTCAATAATTTGTGCTTCAATCGAGGACAATTAGACCTGACGTCAGGATTCTCGAGTGCCTTATTCGATGCTTGAATCACTGCGCCCCGAAAGTTTGTGGTCACCCGATCAATCATCAACACGATTTGACGCAACATCGGAATGTATTGAAACCAAATAAAGGCTGGATGATAGATGCTCTTAACAAGCATTTCCAACGTGTCCAGCATATAGTTATTGACGCCTTCATAATCGACGAGATCGTGCTGATCATACAAAGTACGTAACGTCACATCGAGCGTGAATTTCTTGAACAATTGGCCTGCATCCACCACGGCAGAATCTTGCTTGACCCTGTCTTGTATATAATTGCGTACACGTTCTGTCGTATCGTTGAGATCTTTTTGGATTCCTTCACGATTCAATTTGTTCAATCTGTGTTCATTTGTGTGGTCAGAATTGAAAAGATAGACATTAGTATTATTTTCCAAGTATTAAATTCTATCTCTGCAACTGTATCGATGTTGTGATGTGAATATTTAGAGGTTTTTTCGTTCGAGACTTACGTTAGCTCGGGACCAATGATATTGCGAACACGTTGCCAATCTGCATCTTCGTTGCCCAATAATGAGTGATCGTTTATCAGATCACTCGGCATGAATGCATCGCCTCGATTCACGTGACTGCTTGCTTGCTCCTTGTAAACTCTGTAGAGCAATTCGGCGTCCGTCGTGAACAAGAGCACATTAGGTCCACTAGTCAGTCCCAATGTGTCGCCTAACGTCTCATGTAATTGTTTGAATTGCTTTCTCAATCCAGTGTCGTTGATTAGATTACCATTTCCACGAAAGAAATCTGCCACTTGAGGTTGGGGAATATTGCTCTCCTTGAGATAGTGAACACTGAAACAGTATCGTTTGTACAGCCAATACACGAGCCATACGACCCCGATCAAAATGTACGATTGTATCATTACGATTGTTCGAGCGTGTGTGTGTTCGATTGTGATTTGATGTGCTAATTCTGTCTGTTGGACTTTCGTGCTAATTCTTTGAGGTGTGTCAGGTGATTAAATAATTATTCTAGCAATTACTGTGATTGAATTGGACGAGAGTCACATGCAATGTTCTCATTGTTGACTCGATTGGATTTTATAATTGAATAACGAGTCGCCGCTCTGTTAAAATTGACACATTCACAACGTGAGGAGATTATTTTCGTACTGAATCAATTTGAAACTTTGTTATGTGACAAGCAATCATTTCCTTTATTATCTTATCAACAATTCAGTCAGTCGCCTCGATTTGATTTGATTCGATTCGACTTGATATTGACATGCACACTGTGATAACCAGTTTTCGATTGGTAAACAAAGTACACGCGCGATTCAAGTGCTCTGACAACTCTGACAAAATAACACTGGTTTACAGCATGGCATTTCGTGCATATGGTATGACACACGCCGCAGCACAACCAACCGATCTTGATATTATGAGTAGTGTAATGAAACAGTAACGATTTTTTGTGCTGATCAATGAGGAACGTCTCGATGCATTAAACTCTAAGTAATCAATGCGGTGGCAGTGGTGATGATTTACGTATGCAGCTTTGTATGCGTTGCAGTAAGCCAGATGACTGGTAGCATAGTTGAAAATCTTCCATTAGTTGTCGTAGCTAATAGAAAAAAATAGCCTCCAAAATAAGTATCTACTGCATTAGGATCGGAGATTAAAGTGCACGTAGTTCAATCTAATCGTTCAATAAATGTTCTGACATTCTATACACTATCTCGTTGATTTGTATACAAATCTCGTAATTAATATTCACATTGTAATTAAAATTCACATTGAATTTGTTTCAACTTTCACAATCCGATATGAAGTAATGCAATTATACAATTTAGATGATGCAAATCATGAGAAGACTCTCCATTAAGCTAGTCGGTGTCACCATACTACCTCAGCTATCGCGTTATGATCGATAAATTTGTCTCTGTTACGTAGAGAACAACTGTAAATCTTTGAATAAGCTTGTTACAATACAAGTAGTGAGGAAGGAGTCATGCGTCGTCCTGAGATAGTGAACACTAAAAGCAATTCGCCTTTGTCATGATTGAATTCCATGTTATTGAAATGTTTTGTTATCACTAGAAAGCATATCAAAGTCACCTATCACCTTCGAGTGCAACAAACAACATAGCAATCAGAGCGGGGATAGCGAACGAGTGTTGATCTATTGCATAAAAACTGTCGATCGAAACGTTCCGAACGTTCTTTCAATCAATCGTCACTAACAGATTGTGGCTGCTACATAATAAGTTCAAGTGATGAAATCGGACAAACATTCAGATGCTCGCTGAACACAATGAAATCACACATTTATTTAGTGGTTTACCAGCGTTAACTTTGATATAACATGAGAGTGACTTACTGACTATTCTGTATCAACAATAGAATCTGTTGATTTTTGAATTTTTTTGATGCTTGTTTTGTGGTAGACTTGCTTTTGTCATGAGATGATTATACTAAATCAAGCAATACAAAAATAAGTTGAATGAAGCCTTGAGATGCGTTGTTGTCAAATCTTATTGATTTTATTTTGTTCTGCCGAGCTACAAACGACGAGTGTCTCGTCTAGTGCTCGTCTAAGATTTAGTTGCAAGTAATATTAATTAGTAATAATAGATCTAAATACTATTCCACAACAATGTATCATCTAAAAGCAGTAGCGCTAGTGGATAATTCACAGTTCGACAAATTTGAGCAACACACGATCTCGAATGACCGGTACGAATATGAGTGGCAGTTCAACTTTGAGTGATTTCGGGGTGTCTTCGCATGCTTGGATGGAGAATTTCGTGATGAGGCGCGCTATGAGCAGTTGCATCTCTAGCATGGCCAATTTGCCGCCCACACAATTGCGCGGACCCAAGCCAAAGGCGAAAAATTGTGCCTTGTGGTGCGCGCTCGACTCCTCGGGTGCGAACCGTTCGGGTCGAAATGTGTCAGCATCGTTGCCCCAGTATTCGGCTTTTCTGTGTATATTGAATATGCTCGGAACTAGTCGCATGCCTTTGCGCAGCGTCATTCCTTTCCATTCGACATCGTGAGCCAAGCAACGAGCTGTTAGGGCAGGTGGAAACAGTCTCAATGTCTCGCGGATACACCAATCGAGATATTTCGATTTGTGTCCGTCGCGTACGATGTCATCGCGTAGTTTTGCTTGCTTCTCAGGATTCGTAGCCATGAGCCATGTGAATGCAGCCAACGATTGAGCTGTTGTGTCCCAACCGGCGGCCACCATGAACGCTGCGTTGCCCCACAATTCTGCACGTGACAAGCGGCCCGCATCGAACGCATCCAACAATTTATGCTTCAATCGGGGCCCATTGGCTCCCACTGTACGATTTTCGAGTGCCCTCTCGGCCAGTTGTATGAGTGCACCGCGAAAGTTTGTTGTCACCCGATCGATCCACAGCACAACTGGGCGCAATATTGGAATATATTGAAACCAAACGAATGCCGGATGATAGATTTTTTCGATGATCCTCATCAGTGTTTTAAGCATGAAGTTTTTGTCGCCGGTATCGCTTGAATAGTCAACGAGACCTTGTTTGTCATACAGTGTTCGCAATACTGTGTCCAGCGTGAATCGCTTGAACAATTTGCCCACATCTACGATTGCAGATTGTGTGTCTGCTTGTGACTTGGTATTTTGTTCCTGTATGTAATTGAGAACACACTCTGTAGCGTCGTTGAGATCTTCTTGAATTCCTTCATTGTGTAATTTTTTCGTTCTGTTTTGTGTGGCGTGTCAAGAATAAATCCAAATTAATCGTAAAAGAGTCACATTAGCTTATCGTCAGCAGTTTCGAAATATTAAGTATCGAAATATTTGCTCACAGCAACATTTGGTCGTACTGAACGTTGAACACTTACGTTAATTCAGGCCCGATAATGTTGCGACATCGTAGCCAATTTTGGCCTTCGTTGGCCAACAGCGAATGATCGTTCATTAAATCACTGGGTATGAGTGTGTCGCCACGATTCACGTGCGTATTGGCTTGCTCTTTGTAGATTTTGTACAACAAATCAGCGTCGTTCGTGTACACAAACACGTTCGTCCCGCTGGTTATTCCAAACGTGTCGCCAAACAATTTATGTAAACTATCGCATGTGTTCTTGAGCTCAAGATTGTTCAACAGATTGCCGTTGCCGCGAAAAAAGTCTCCAGCAGGTGGCTGAGGAATTTTACTCTTCTTGAGATAATGTACACTGAAATAATATCGTTTGTACAGCCAATAGACTAGCCAAATGGCCGCAATCAGCACGTATTGCTGCAGCATTGTTGTTGAGTTTCGGTTGTTTTTTGTCACCAAATTTCGTGTTTAAATTTCAAACATAGAATTTGCAAGTTGCACACAACACTTGTATTTCCAACAATCTGATGGACTATCTGTCGGACTTTGACTTTGATTTGAGATGCCTATTATTGGCATCGATAGAACTTCAATGTTGTCAGTGACGTATTCTAATCTAAACGAAAATAACTGGCGATGTTTTTCGGTTTCATCCTTTCGACTGTTTGCTATTGGTTGGCCTTTTATATGACAGCACCGGCAAGCCACAATATTCATTTTGTTGCCGCCGTCTTTATTCACGCAATCTAGGAAGACATGATTTGGGTACTCAATTTCAATCCTTACACTTTGTTCCATTCAAAGTAGACGATATCTTTCGAAAAGCTTTGAACTTTTCCAACCAGGATTCACGTGTACTAACTAGGCACCAGTTGTCATCATTGACGCATGAACACACCCACAATTCACGTGTCGTGCGTCAAACGAAAAATAATAGTAATAATAATAACAATCAATTGCTACAAGAGGCTACGGTAAGCGGCAGTAACTTCGCAGGTGCATGTGTTGTGCAAGTGATTCCGTCAAGACATTTTCACCATTCGAAATATCTAAGTGCCTAAGTGCCGCTTTAAACTCGCTGCGTTATTATTATTATTACATTAGAGCTTCACATAACCAATCGATGCCAAGAAGTTGTAAACAACACACGGTGTTATTGACGCAACACTTGATACGAGCTAGGAGAAGAATTAGAGAAAGTCAAGAACTGAAGTGTGCCAAACCTGTTGAAAGCATCATGCAGCTATCAGCAGCACGCACACGCACACTAACATTGACACACTCCGTGTGCAGTTATAATAATGATTGCGGTTGTTGTTCGATAAATTCACCACCAGTCTTAGTCAATTCTATTTCCCTGTGTGTTGTCACTTGATTTTCTTTATCATTTCAACGGTGCATGGCCAAAACAAACTGTTAAACGTGGCCATTCTATTTTCAATATCACCTATGGGGTCACATTAACGAGGCAACACTTTAGCCCATCCCCTTGCCCTGCCGGAACTCCGTTCTCTGCTAGGCCAAGGCGATTGTCTATCATACTCTACTGCTCAAGATGTAAAAGTGTTACACGAAGGGCCTTTTTTGTTGACCCATAAAACGAGGGGCCATTGAGATATCAATGATCCGCGTCAAAATCATATTGCACAACATAAAGCATTATCTCAACAATGATCGTAATGACAGTGATCGGTTATATGAGTGGATTTTTTGCCTTTGTTAATTGCAAAAGTCGACTTGGCTTCATAGCTAGCAATATTTTAAGACAAGATATCCTTATAACACTTGGAAACAAAAATATAACACATATTTTTGTGTTTGTCCTGCTGAAAATGCATGTGAGATGGCACAGGCGTCACACTTTGCGTCACGGAGCCTGAATCTGACATTAGTCAAGAATGTTCTTCTCCTCAAAGACCGAGATCAATGAACGTGGAAAAATGCACACCCCATTAAAGTTTACGATCAAGTGATAAATTTTAATACCTAAATAAAGAAGAATCAGATCACGACTCAGTTTTGTCATAACTGATATCTTGAGATGTTGCTGAGATGAATGTGTGTCGATTCAATGTCTCAACCGCAATGTTTTTACTGACATACAAGCGAAAATTGATTCTTTGTGTCCAATTCAATCATCATCTGGTCGCAAGACTGATCTAGCGAGTCACACTCATATCAGCCAATTGATGATTTCCATTTGATTTAAAATAATTTGATTGAGGCATATGTTGATGAAATTTTGCATTTTGTTGATTTCCACTATGTTTTAAGTTGAGGTTATTCTTGGAAGAGCTTATTGTTGTCAACAGACTCTTAATAGTGTCGCTGATATTTTTCAATGGATACCCGAACAGCATGTGAAATACGAAGCCCGCAACGTAGCTTATAATGATGAGAAATACACTGGTATGCAACATGACAAATGGTGTCATTTGAACGGCCTGTGTTCGTGACATGTAATAATATTGTATGATTAGTGGATGCGTAACAAGCACTGATAGTGCAATTTGCGACACTGGTGTCCACACAGGCCAGGCAAGCATTCGAGACATGCTAAAGTGTCGCATAATGAACGGAGGCACGATGAGGACGAACACAATTCCACACAAGTATAGCAGGGGGCATGACAAATAGCGCACTGTGAAATCGTTGTCAAGTGATCCAAAGTATGAAGGAACCAAGCGAATTGTCTCAGGTATAGCAACGATACCAGTCATGATAATGAGAGCGCCCAATCGAGTGCCAAAAAAGTGGATCATTTTCATTATGTTGGCGGCCCATCGTTCGGCGGTTGATCGATTGGCCTCTGTGACTGATTTATCAAGGCCAACAGTCAATTCGTCGCATAAGATGGCATATCCAACAGCGAGACCGATCATAAAGAATGGTAAGCGCACTATTGGCGATAAATACAGCACTCCTAGGTCCATCGAAATCCTGAATTCAATTCAAAGGTCAATACATGTCGGTCATAAAATAAACGAAACGTCAATAGAGTGATTGAAGAGTCTGTCAATTAAATGATCAGTCTCGTTGTTTGTTATATATAACGAAACTCGAAATCGGGAGTACTTACATGTTGGCCATTTGATCATCTATCCGGGTCATGGCGGTTAAATCGGCACCAAGCATGCCCAAATAGTCGATCTGATAAATCTCTCCAATAATTGTACAGACAGGTAACAAGCTGTATGCGACTCGTGGCTTTTTGTACAATAGTACACAGTAAATAGGCGCCACAAACAGTGCAAACAGTACATCGTCGGCCAAATACCAGCCAACAAGAAGACAGTGCTCTAGTGGACCACGCCAACTGGCGCCTAACAGCAGCACTGACAGCCAACTTTCATGTTCACAATGTCGAATGTTGCTGAAATTCGATGTGCCATAGTCCCACAGAGGACCCGAGCCTAAATATTGAAAGCACTTTAAGGCCCACACGGCCAACAACCACACTGGAACTATGCGCATGTAGCGATGTGTGCCAGTTATGAGCCAATATGAGGCCCTAGTGATCATTTGTGGTCGTACTTTGAACATTGTGTACGAGCTCAGAATGCCGGTTATCGTAAAGAACAGATTCACAAACAATCCTGGCAATATTATTGTGGACATAGGACCGAGCATAGTGTTATTGAACAGGTGCATTTTGAATGGGACACATGAGATCGGTTGCAGTAGCCATGTGTGCGCTCCAACGATACCTAACAATGCTAACGACTTTAATCCGTCCAACACTCTCATGTCAACATACAAATGTTGCTCATAGATGGAGCTAGTTATGTCGTTGCTGTGGTTGGTTGTTGCATTTGTGGCATATCTGCGCTCGGGCATCAGTGAAACGATGGCGTTGCGTAACGAGAAACACTTGACTAACGACGGAAAATGAATTGGCGGTTTGAGCTCGCGATCGAGCCGCTTGCTTGCAGCATTATCGCTCGCAAGTAAAGTGCATAGACTGGCCGTGAACAACCACACAATCACAAATATCATTAGCACAGTTGCCAACAAACTGTGTGTCAAATGCGTCAATGGCGATTGCTCATCTGGCAAGCAATAGATAGAGCTTATGCTCACGTTTCGACTGTACGAATGGCTCATTGTTAGTTGTAATAGCTCAATCAATTTGTGGTGCTGTGATTCTGCTGCCACAGAATCGCACACGAACGGCAAACAGACGCCTGTTTCGATATTATTGTATCTTTGTATTGGTAGATTGTTGTTGCTATGATTGTTAGAAGGCCACTTGTTGTTCCACGTGAGTGAGGCCACACAGTAGTGCGTAGAGTCGCCATTGATATATGCATTGATACATTGGTCGTAATTGCCGAGCCAGAGACGATTGCCACGAAGAACACCTGCTTCCGGTTTTCCCCATGCGTCGAGCATGTTGAACAAGTGATAATTGCTCAGAGTATCCATGTAGGCGCTTGTGTTGAATTGATCAATTATTAGCTGCAATTGTGAGCCACATGCTTGATTGATTTGTTCACGACTGAGATTGGCATTTCTCACGGTTGACACCACTTGATAATAGTTTATCGCGCTCGTCGTCGTAACTGTGAATGCCAATCAAATCGATGCCAGGTAATCGATAATGGCTCACGAACAACGTACGCACATAGTCTTTTAAATCTATCAGGTTGCTCGTTTTATTGTTGCTCATTGCGTACGTAGCATCCAAATATTGCCTAACATCAGACACAATATTGGCCAATGTCATTTTGAGCGACATTGTTTCCGCTGAGCGCCCTGCAGTACACAACTGTGGACGCCATTGAGTGGCAGCAACAATGAACAGCAACCCAATGAATTGATTCCTATGCATTGTTTGTTACTGTTTATATTTTATTTTTCTAATAACTGTGACTTTGTCAACTTTATTCACACTGAATTGGCACTTTATGATGTATCTTGAGACTGGCTAGCGCTCATGATTGATACCTTGTTGACTATGGTGATACTGATGTGATACACTTCCCCACGAGATGCAGGTGACAAATTCACTGTAGACACTTGTAAACTGAATCGATATGTATGAGCTTGGTTTGCCTCGACTGAGCGTAACCAGGAACAAGATGCAATCGGTAAATAGATTAAACTTACTCGAGTGATACAATGATGGCGTAATTTTCTTTATCAGTCATGACGATCGCTAATAGACGGTCGTAGGCGACCAGACAGTTTGTGAGCTTCTTCTCGTCAAATGTCATGAATATAGTGGGTATTTCACGGACATACTCAACAAAAAACTCTCAAACTCTGCTCTGAATTTATTTGCAGAACATTTGTTGAGTTCATTTTCAACAGTGAAGAGCATTTAAACAGTAAAGAGAATGAAATTTATCGAACAAAGATAAGTAGAACGTTGGTGCCTGAACGATAAGCCTGATGAGAGATCTGTCATCGACATAGCGATTGCTAATTGGAGAAAATTTACGAAAAGTAGAAAGCATAAATGCGTCAGCAATGCGAACACACATAGTTTGTCAGACACACCTTTAGCAAGTGTCTGATAAATAATCTACATTGACTTGGTGGAATTTGACGCAGAGATGTTCGACTGGAAATGTTTCTGTTGTCTCGACAGAAAAACTTTGAAAGGATTGATAGGTTTGGACTCTCAATTGCGACCTTTATGTCGCTACAACATTGCCAATGATTTAGGAGCTCGATATTTTCGATTGCAACTTTGTATATCAGCAACAGCATTGATGTCTGGTTCTTGTAATGCATATACACAAGTCATGTCCACTGATCGTCGTCGTCATCACGATGAGTTTTGACGCACACGCGATGTAGAGGCTCTTTTATCAGTGCGTATGTTGTTGTGTCTAACGACACACACGATACGCGACACAATAACAAGTTCTAGATTTTATTTAAAGCAGTTACATATTAAAAAGGTTTCCATCGAACAAGTTCTAGATAAGACAAGTAATTCTGTGTGATGCTGAATCGATCACGAAGGCAGACACGAACTGGATTTTACACGACTACAACTACTACTATTTGAATCAAGTTGATGTGTGTAAGCGTGATCTCAGTCTACTAGCTATCGGTCACCGATTATTGGTGTTTCGAATCAGAAGACAACAAATGTTATTTGCACCGAGAGCACACAAAGTTTCCTAGCTTAAACACACATACAGATACCAACAGGTGAGAAATAGAGATACACAAGTTTAACTCTTGTTTTCCCTGGCTGCGCACCATTCACACAACAGAACGGGTTTATTAGACGGCGTCTTGTGATTCAAAAATAATGTTTTAATCGAGACAAAGACATTTGGTGGCCAATGTGAGAGTTTCTATCATCAGAGAATGAGTTGGTCGTCGAAAGTGAAACGAAAACAGAGTTAACATTGTCGAAGAGCTTTGCTCTGAATGCTTTCGTGATTTCACACTTATGAATTTCACTTTTTGGTGCTCCAACTAATTGAATCTAGTTGTTCAGTGCTTGCCATCTCAGGATGTGTCGTGTTCAGCAAACGAATCAACCTTGATCACCAAAAGACCTATCATGGTGTTTGTAGATCAATAAACGGCTGCACTTGAGCAGACCGCGTGTATAACATGTAATAATATTGTATGATTGGCGGATGTGTGACGAGCACCGCCAATGCAATCCGCGATACTGAAGTCCAGAATGGTCAAGCAAGCTGCCTTTTATTTCATCATTGACAAGAATAGAATCAACGACTTCAAGTTCGTTCCGTCTATCTAGTTTGTTAGTTCGATTGATAAGTTTTTGCGTCAATTCACTAAAAGGTGTTGGGCAACGACCAACCGATACATATCGTGCTCAGCTCGTCGCCAGCAGAAAGAATGCGAGAGAAAAACTTCACGATCTCTCAATCAACACGATGTACTAATATGCTTGTGGATTGAATATCAGCTCGAGACATGGCTATTAAATTGACATTGATTGTGCACTGACGATACAAATAATAAATTGTCCCTAGAATGATGCTCGCAATTGTTTAAGACAATTTGTTTCGCCCTAGCTCCATCTTACTTTCGTGAACAGTCCCTCAATATTGGCTCGGAGATCTTACTCTTTGCGCTTGCCTTTGGACAAATTGTTCGATACGGTCTGAATATCGCTGAGCTAGGGCTAATGAGAAACAAACGAGCGCACTCATTACGAAGCAAATGAAGCTAATTATCAAAATGGGGGTGAAATTCATGTGATGATAATCGGACGGCGGTGACGATTGTTTATCGTCTACCAGGTTTGACTTTCGTCCAAGACCCAGGGCGTCTGTTGAATAGCGAGTAAGTTTTCTTCTCATCAGTCAATATCATAATCATTGATATTTCCTGCATGGAAAGCTCAAGTGACTGGTTGCGCAATTCGTTGCGAAACTTATCTCTCTTCAGTGAGTAGATTGAGAAAGTGAATTGATAAACAAAATCATTCTCGGTGACTTTTTGACGGGTGATGATGAGCGAGCACTGTTGTTTGACACTGCCCGACCTGGGATTGTAGCAGAATTGAATCATGGAACACTCATTGCTTTCAATTATACACTGCTCGGCATTCTGGTCAACATTGATACCCGCACGCATACCAACGCCCACGCTGGTGTAAAGATCGTTTGTGACGGCTTTGTGCTCGAACCGATATCATATGTGGAACATCTATATGTGGGACGAGTTGAGTCAGCTAGAAGATATTTGGCATGTCTAATAACATCACTCGAGCGCATATTTGGTGCTAATTTGATTCATCTAGCATAAGTAAGTCATGATAAAGAGTTCGGAGATAAATGTGACGCGAAATGTGGGGGGGGGGGAGGGGCAAGATGCGATGCAGGTTAACGAACGTCCTTCGTTGTCCGTGTATCTATCGTGTGCGTGTCAGACAAGTTCAAGGAAAGGAAGGGGAAAGAACAAGTCTAATTGCGCAACCAGTTGAAGGTTTTTTTAATTGACACGCATGCACGCACACTTTAACAACCGCTACAACTCTTAATTTAACTGTTAGACCTTCTGTTACTGTTTGGTTTGGCACGTGGCGACAGTCGGAGACGGGGTCAACTGATGACCGACTTTGGTGTCTGTTGTCTATTACACGTAACGTTTGACAGAGGAAGAGAGTTGATACTTTACAAAGAAAATTCGCGTAAATTTGTCAACTAATTGACGATATTATGATCGAACAAACTATCGTTTGCTCTAGATTTCTCGTGCTCTTGATGTAAGGTCTTTACCACTATGACGATCATGAATCATGAGATTGTTGATAGCGATTGAGCTCTACTAATGCGTGATAATGCACACTAAGTATTTGCGCAATCAGTGCTTTAGATGAGCCACCTGTCAACTGTTTGTATTGCACAACAGCAATCATTTTCACAATTGAGATAGCAAACACTGTAACTAATGCATATCACGTCATCCAAGGAGTCACAACGACAAAATGACTACTGCTCAATTTTCCAAGTTTGATTTTAAAATTTTTAAATGCTTGGATATTGTGTAATGGTGGATTCGTTATTCCGTTCTCTTGCTTTTCAATTCAACACGGCCAAAGCCAAATGTTCAAATCATCATCGATTGTTGATTCGAAATTCCGATGAATGATATTTATTAATGAGTTTGGCGATTTGTCAAGCCCAAATAGTTTATTGATTCGACTTGTACGGGTTAATATTATTATGAGCGAGAGGCACCAACTTCATATGACTGTTCTTCGTCCGTCTGTCACTGCTTTGCATGATTCCGGCCTGGGTTGAGGCTCATGGCGTCTTTTCCATTGACTGAAATGAGCAAAATTTTCCTGGGTTGAATTGGATGTTTCGATGCAATCATATGTTCAGTGTTAGCGTCCAGTAAATCTGAAGTTATGTTGGCCGAACGAGGCAAGCAACTCTTCGTCCTGCCATATATTCAAATCAGTTCGTTGAATCTCGCGTGATACATGTAAGACAATAATTGGCGTGATTCGAACTCACGGTGGTATATAAACTCGGTATTGACAAACAAGATGTGTCACTCGTAACGGCAAATGTCCTGTCATTACTAATATAAGATCTTGAAGTCTTGCTTGATAGGCTAGCCAATCAACTCCTATCATCGAACTCTTCCTCAACAAGAATATCTTGATTTTGAATTAATAAAATTTAGCTATTCTGTTCTTAGATATTCAATTTATTCATTCTTTGCAGATTATAAATCGAGATAAAAATATTTGCTTAAATTTCACATCGAATATATATATGATCTCTCTATTGTTCATTATAATGAATTAAAGAGAATTAATCTTACTATGCGTATTAGCGATACTAATTTTGCGACTTGCCTCTCGAATCCATTCAACTGTTTGTAAGGTGTCGTTGTGATTCGCTTAAATCAGCGAAAAACTAGCGAATCCCATGAATCGGGACATAGTTTTCATAGCATTCTTCAGTGATCTCAAGAATCGACTCAGTGCATTTGGACAGCTAATAATTGCGTCATAGCGCATCATCTCATCAGTTATCGTTGATAACTGCTCATCGAAATCACGCTTATTTTTATCGAACGTCTTCACTCTCGAGTAGTCGACCGACTCCAAATTGATACCATCTTCTAGTAGTTCGAAATCGTCATATTTTAGAGCTTTAGTCTGATTTTTATCGTTCCCTTCGGTGCAGTCTATTTCAGTTGACAATAACGCGTCGCAATTCTGCACAATAGCCAGCCATTTCTTCGTTAATCTCGATGTAACAGACAACATGGACCCAGACCGCTGACTTAAGGACAATCTAGCCGATGGTGAAATAACATCAATCGCGCCAAATTTCCATTTGTACCCAGCGTCCATCAACTTGGCCACTGACATGATAATATTCTCACAGTATTCAGCGAATCTTCTACAAGTAGCAATTTTGTTCCTAACAGATTCGCGTATCTCACAAGGTAATCTACACTGCTGGAAGAGATAAATCTAGCACTCTCTAACTCGAAAACTACTTTGACTAGAGACTTGAAATTTGCAGCAAATCTTTGTTGGTGCACAGTGAGCCTGTGTGCGAGAAATCTTATCGCTAACTGGAGCGAGAGGCAAATGATGGCCAAAAATGACTGTTTTGCCATTAACAAATTGGAAAAATTAAATCTCGCACGTTGATTTCTCAAAAACTAGTTTAGTCAGACATTTATTTATTTCAATAATCAGTAAGTGCACCTTCTCTCTCTCTCTCTCTCTCTCTCTCTCTCTCTCTCTCTCTCTCTCTCTCTACACACTGCAGAAGACGTCTCTGAATTGACGCGAATAAACTCTGCAACTGTTCTTTTCGATGCAGGTTGATCCCGGTGACAGCAGCGTCAATTGCGGACCACAGGTCATGCTTATTGGCAAACTGCTGGCCGTCATAGATGATGTTTGACATGATAGACCAAACATTCTCAATGATGTTCAGGTCAGGCGAGCGAGCAGGCCAAGGAAGAAAATCAACGCCAAGTGCTGCAAACTTGTCGAGCGAATATTTGCTCACATGAGTTAGTGAGTTGTCTTGCTGCAGCACAAAGTTGTCGTCTAAGCAAGCACGAAGAAAGGGCAATACTTTTTGCTGAATGAATTGCATGAATTCAGACGAGTCTTTGTAACCATTGTCCTCAATCACGAGCAAGAATGGCCCTGGAAGCAGTGCACCCCAAACGGTGATAGATGGACTGCCTTGTTGGCGTCTATTGCGTGTCAAACGCTTGCTTTGGTGCATCCACCAAGAGTCAGAGCCGTCTGCATTGAATCGCTTCTCGCGCTTATTGAACTTCTCAATGCACCTTGTGATGTTTCTTTCATCTCTTGGTGATTTTTTGCTTGGGACCTGGCTTTTTCTTGTTTTCTTTGTGCAAATTATGCACGATATGCTTGACTGTTTGACCACAACAGCCATTCAAACGACCCACAGCACGGTAACTACCATACTTTTGATACTGTAGATTAATAACTTCACGTAGATCGGCGGAAAGCATCTTGACAGATGGTTATGATACTGATGAACATGAAGAAATGAAAAAAATTTGCATAGATCGCCCACGTGGGCCAGAAAACAGCCAAGAAGAGGCGCGAGATTTAATTTTTCCAATTTGTTAATGGCAAAACAGTCATTTTTGGCCATCATTTGCCTCTCGCTCCAGTTAGCGATAAGATTTCTCGCACACAGGCTCACTGTGCACCAACAAAGATTTGCTGCAAATTTCAAGTCTCTAGTCAAAGTAGTTTTCGAGTTAGAGTGTTAGATTTATCTCTTCCGGCAATGTAATGTTGACTATGTATTTTCTACGTTGCATCAATCTATCGAGCTTATCGATTTCCTGTACAGATTTATGTTTCTTTGTAGGCTTCAATATATCATCATGGTCTCTTCGATTAACGCCTGGATTCCCTCGATATCATCGTTTAAATCTTTCAAATTCTGATCGGCTTCTAGTAGATTCACAAACAGATTCTTGTTAAAGCGCATATTGACGGCGAGCGCGTATTTTTGGAAGAATTTTTGTATTAAAATCACGCCACGCTTATTGCCACAGTCGGACTTGAAATATTTCTCGTCAAAGTCTATGACTGCATTAATGTGGTTTGGGTGACACACATCAACACCTGTTCGCGGATGCTCTGCTATCATGTTGAGCTCTCCGATAATGCCAGTTTGATTGACACACAGTTTGATTGATTGTTCATCGATTATGCCATCCTGTAATGATTTGAGGCCCTCATAGAGTTGATTTAGTTCGTCCAGACTCTGAATGTTGCTTAATTCATTGTAACAAGCATTTAACACGAATTCTTTTTCGCTTATTATATACTTATTATAAGTATTATCAGGAAACATAACAGCCATAGTTTTAGTATCATTTTATAATTGCGATTGTTTACTTTGCATATTCGATATACACATATTCGATGTGTGTGTGTGTGTGTTTGAGAGAATATATATATATATATTCTCTCTCTCCCCTTCTCTCTCTCTCTCCTTCTCTCTTTCTCTTAATCACTTTTTTTGACGACTTGAGCACCTGTTGTGGTTGATTCTACTCTGACAAAAGCCCCCGGAAAGTCTTTGCAATGCCACAAGTTCGTCAATGATACTTTAGATGACAAAAATAGCCACGATATCAACACGAAGCACTTTATCATTGTTGACACTACATTCATCGATATTCATCGACATTCATATGAGTGCAACAAAAATAAAATATGTCTCCTTTCGCGCGCGAACACATTAGTTATTAAAACAAGACAAGCACAATTACATTTTCGCATGAGCATTATTATTCGTGTTTATTTACGGCAAACAGTTGTTGCAGGTTGATGTTATGCATAACGTGCACTTGTGATGAAGACTCAAGGAGTTATACCAAAAGTGTCGACAAAAAATTGATGAATGTCCGTGAACTTCATCTTCATTGCTTTGCTATGCTTGCATCACTCATCGATTGGTCATGTCATGGTCACCGGTCATGATTGTCGTTGTCGTCATTTGTACACAAGTTGTTATTAGTTATTGACCATATCGAGAGTGAGTGAAACTTTTTCGCTTTAATTGCGATCGCAGTCGCAATTGCAACTGTAATTGCAATCAATATGTTGTAAAGATAACTATCTTCTCATAACACAACACAAAATAACTGTCAGTAGTTGAGAGAACCTGCGCGCTAGAAAGGTAATTGACCGTCTCATTTGTCGTTCTTCATGACGTGTATGCTGTATCGAGCGTGCATTGGATATTGAGCAAGAGCTGTCAATTTGTTTGCCTACTTGTTTAGTAACCATGTGTTTATGTTTGTGTATAGCCGTTGCGGTTCGAACACAAACAAGTACTAACGCATACAGTTATGTTCATTCATGGCACACACACACACACACCCGCACACACTGTTATACACTGTAATAATTGTTAACTTTTGCTTTATTCATCGTTCGTTGTCCATCTTACGGCGAGAGATCTCATTATTCAACTCGCGCTATGTTGAGCAATAATAAACATAGGCACACAGGCAGTTAAGTAGTAGCCATCTTACGTAATAGTATGATGGACAGTGCGTACTGGGCCAGAACACATAAATTGAAGAGAGATGTCGTAGCAATGATAATTTTTTGCACTTTTTCATTTACAACACTGTACTTTATGGCTACCGTTGTTACAGGTTTTTCTCCTAGTTTTTGACGTTGTTGCCATCGTTACTGTTGTTGTTCATCTCTAGCCATTGAACCAAACCGTCAGACAGAGCCAATAGACTCTCTGATTAGTTTAACAAGCTAGACTCTTTAAGCAGCTCTAAGGTTTTTTCTAAGAATAAGCAGAGACAATTATTATGAAACGAAAAAAGAATTGGGAAAAACACACAAATGGACACACGCGCGCGCTCACCGCTAGCTCAGGTGTGAGCTTGGTGCTGTTGTTATTGTTGTTATGCAAGAATCAAGATCAAGACCACTATCACTAATAGCAATAGTAACAGTTATAGCTGGTCTCTTTCCCTCTTTCAGGTCTTTAACTTGAGCTGTTCATTTAACAGCACTACTCAACACTAACAAGAATTCCATAGCACCATTGACTTTAATCCCAGAACTTAAAGCTTGTGATGTCGTCAAGCTAATAATTCTCGTACGACGCCCACCCTTTCGCCCTTGGCCTATCGGCTTATTAGTGCTAGCCAATCATGACATACAAACTACGTGCGTATCGTTAAGGCTACGTGAGCCACCCATGCTACCAACAATTGCGCAAGATCACTTGGCGAGTTTGTTATGCGGTGTATAAAAGGAGCAACAATTGTCCGAATTGGCCTCATTGTTAACTAGCCATCACATCAAGCATCGCACAACACACCAAGTTGTAGTGTTAGATCGGCGTCAAGCACTTTTAATAATCAAACAACAAAACACCAAATCATTCACAATGAAATTCATACAATTGTTCTCCATCTTCGTGTTAGTCGCCCTCGTTATCGCCGCTTTCGTACCCCACGAAACAGAGGCCGGCAAAAAAAAGATGCTCAAGAAAGCAGCCTTGGCCGCTCTCTTGCTCAAAGGTGGCAAAAAGATCCTTCTCCCATTGCCCATCCCGATCCCCATTCCGTAAGTTATCAAACTATTGCATTACACAATAATTCAAAAAATTAACGACAGTCACTAATCGTTCATTTTTATATCATGTCTTTCTTCATGTTCAAATAGGATATTGAAACAAACACAGCCAGTGTACTATCCATCGTACCCCAGCTACGGCGGACATTACTAAACCCATTCAACCTCAACAAATACCTCAATAACAACAATAATAATACATTCACCATATTAGTAAATGCAAGAATTACTTTATTACTACTTCAATATTTAACTTTCCAACAATCAACCAACAATAAGCTCAACAGACTTTAGATCCTCAGCCCCCCTAGCAACCGACCAACCACCCAATCAATCAATCAATCAAACAAGTGCCATGGATCAACGTTAGCTGACGATGTCTTCGTTGGCCGTTGCCGAAGATTATCATATCTAAAACAAACAAAATGGTTCAATGAACAATTCTTTATTTATTTATTAAACAAAAGTGAAAAATACCTTCCCTTGTGTGTTTACCCACAACCACTCTTTCACTCATTTCTGTGTTTCTTTTTGTTGAACCTCTAACGTAATTGCATTATCAAAGTGGTCGATTCTGAATCATCACTGTGACACATTACACAACCGATTGATGAAAGATGCTCATCTGATGATAAGATTCAACCCATTGAAGCTGATAGTTGTCTGCCACCAATTAAATGTAAATGCAATTGAAATACGGTCTGGCATGCATGATGGCTGTCACTAATGGCAATTCGAAATCCATTATCAAGTTTTTCATCGCGAGCTATTTTCTTTGCCACATTCAATAAATGGCCTAATAATCGCTCGCCTTCTTCTTCAACTTTGGACAATCTCGGTATAGTTTTGCGTGGTATGATCAGATAGTGAATAGGTGCTACAGTCGCAATGTCCTTGATGGCAATACACTTGTCATCTTCGTAGATGAACGTTGTCGGGATCTCTTTGCGCATAGTCTTGTGAAAAATTGTATCCGTTACCCCTTCGGTTGCCATTTGGATTCGACGAAAATATTGTGTCGCGTGCATTGAGTAAGATAGAAATTTTGACGACTGTAATTGCAATCAATATGTTGTAAAGATAACTATCTTCTCATAACACAACACAAAATAACTGTCAGTAGTTGAGAGCACTGTCAACATCTTTGTCTCTCAACGAGGTCTCAAGGTGATGGTTGAACACGAGCCTCAAAGTGGAGGTAGTCATTATGAACAGGGTGTTTTTTAGGCTTAGTAAAAAAGTAAAGCTCTATATTCCAAAAACTACTCGAGCTATGTCTATGAAATTTTGGGTATTTGTTGTAAGAAGGGGGAGATTTTGATACCCCCTGGTTTGAAACTCGTGGCGCCAAAAATTGCAGCACTGCACGCATGCGCAGTGCTGCACCTAATCAAATTTTCATTAATACGTCCTTGAATGTCGTGACGATACGCTGATTTTTCGTTGATTTTTTTAAAAAATAATTCTCGTTTGATGTTCTTCTCAATGCAATCTAAGATCTTTTGTGAAAAACGCCGTTGCAATCGGCCGGAAACAGCTGATTTTCGACTCTCCCATAAGGCTTACGTTGAAATTCGCGCGTGAGCAGAGCGGACACCGAAGTTTGAATAGGGGGGGGGACAAAAATCTCCCCCCTTTCCCAACAAATACCCAAAAGTTCATAAACATAGCTAGAGTACTTTTTGGAATATAGAGGTTTACTTTTTGACTAAGCCTAAAAAACACCTTGTATCTCTCTGCGCATTTATATCTCTTGTGTGTCAGAAACTTTTCGACACTGTTCATAGACATTGATTGAAGGATGAACTCGAACTATCAGTGTCTATGGTAATTTTAGCTAAGATTTCTGATGTTCACTAGGCATATATATAGGCTATTGCAGGGAGGATTTAGAGAGAATCTAAAGCTGGAATGTCGCTGAATTGCTGTGTGTCCTCAATGTTGAGATTCCCTTGCCCGACCTTGCATGATAATGATTGGGATCTCATAAATAAAAGTTATTGCATCAGAACCGCTCTGCGGACTTGGATCTTTTTGTGTCTTCACATCATTAAATTGTTATCATTATCAATACTTATATCGCCATGGAGTTTCCTCTGCAACACTCCTTAAATATTGCTCTGTCATTGCCTTTGAGGAAGATTCTAATTCAAACTCGAATCACTAGCCTCAATCAATCTTTCTTCATTCTAATCGTAGCACTTTGTCTGAGGCAAAAAATAGCCAATCTTAAATGCTATGCATACTTTCCATTGCAAAATAGACGGCTATTCTATTACAATAGACTCCAATAAATCTTGGAGCAAAAAATGATAGCTACTAGATGATCTATTTCTATTCTCATTATGTTTCGATGGTGTTTCTGTTTTAGTGTGTTAGTTCTTCTCGGAAACGTATCCAACAGAATATCTCTCTGAAAGTGTCTATCCCAATTGAAAATTAGCAGATAGATAAAATATGATCATGGCGCAGATAATTCACGGTATATGAAGTTATTTGATGTACGTTTATCAATACAATTGCAGGTATGATTGCTTTAGGTATCAAGGACAATCTAATTGTATTGTCATGTCCAGAGATTAGATAAATAATGATTGACGGTGATGGAATAATATGCTGGGGGTCCTTTTGTTCTAAATTTTTGGAAACCGTTTGATCTTCAGCTTGAATTGGCAACTTCATGCAACATTAGCCCTGTGTTGTGAGAATGTTCAAGAATTCTATCGATGAATTGGATTCATTTTGACTCAACCTAACCATGGCTCAGGAAGATCATCCCAAATTAGAGCGTGCATACAATGAAACCAACTCAAGTGTAAACAATAAAACAGATTCGATAGAAAACAATGATGTTCCATTTCCAGATCCTCACGAACAAATCGGGACCAACGGTGATCCAGCCGTTAACAAAGTACAACAAAATGTGGTCGATTTACAACCAAAGATGGTCCACAATAAATCGAAGAGAACGTTTTTCCGGCACGTTGTTGCCTTGCTCGGATTGTCGAGCATTATACTGGCTAACATGACCCGGCAAGCCTTCAACAACTCGCTTGTTGAAATGATCAAGCCCGAAATTAAAAAGCTCACCCCGGATGCAATCGATCTAGATTCCACGGCCGATTTGAAAGGCGATGATGGCTCGTGTCCTTGGCCAATTGAAGATTATAATACTCAGACGGCACCCTTGGAACACAACACAACAACAACGCAGCCGATCGGGATCACAACAACAGCTTATGTGATTGAAACGGCAACTACACAAGATTCTGTCGCTGAATTCGTCGAAGAATTGGGCGAAAATCAATACGAGGCCGACCAGTTGAATAGAAGAAAATCAAATTCTACTACCGTCCCTACACTGTCAGATGACCATAAACACATGGATGATAAATTTGAATGGACGCAATATCAACAGGGTCTGCTGCAGTCAGGTTTCTTTTATGGTTACGCGCCATTCATGATTTGGGGCGCTCGATTGGTAGAAATTTACGGCGCCAAGTGGTTAGTGTTCATTAGCGGCACTGGTTCAGCCATCTGTTGTCTGCTAGGACCTTGGTTAGCCGATACTAGCTTTGAACTATTGTTCGTGTCACGCGTCGCAATGGGTCTATCACAAACGGCCGTCTCACCGGCCCTTTATGCGCTGTGCTCGCGATGGTTGCCCCCAAGTGAGGCCAGTATCTATTTACCTATGATGCGTGTCGGTGTTATGCTGGGAATGTTATGCGGATCTAGTATCAGTGGGTTCTTAACGTGGCGAATGACATTCTATGCAACAGGTATACTCGCAAGTGTCTGGTCCTTATTGTGGCTAACAATTGTCACCAGCGATCCGGCATCGCACACACTTGTCAATGAGGCCGAACTTGATTACATCAAGATAAAAATAGCTGCCTCGTCAATGGGACGCAAAATGTCGGCTCTTTCGGCGCGCAAAAAATCCGCTCCATGGTTCAATATATTCACCAACAAATCTGTGATAATATTTGTCATTACAAAGTTGACTGTTAAGATGGGTACAGACACATTGTCAATACTGCTGCCGATGTATCTCAACAACGTGTTCCACGTTGGAAAGAAACTGAATTCGTTCATTACATCGACCAACTTTGCTATACAAGGCACGCTAACCGGTCTTGTGGGCTACGCAGCCAAAGAGACTGTGCGCTGCAAGCCGTTCGGTATCACCAAAACAGGCGCTCGTAGATTGTTTCAAGGCATTTGCCAGTTTGGTGTTGGAATCGGTTTCATAGTTTTGACACTTAACGGTTGTAAGTTGACTTTTGTCATGGTGGCACTTGTATATTCCACTGTTGTGTCAATGTTTAGTGCCGGAGGCGAAGCTCTTATTCCAATCGACTTGACTCTTGATTATTCGGCTTCGATTATGGCCATTGCAAATAGTGCTGCCAACCTGAGTGGTATGACACTTCCGCTGATCAAGTCCTACATATTGAGTGATCGTGCTTACGACAAAGAGAGGTGGAATCTCGTGTGGATACTTGTCGGCTCATTGTCAATACTGACCGGATTATTATGGACATGTTTCATCGATGCAGAACTACAAGATTTCGATAAACTCAAAGATAGCCGAAAAAAAGATGTCACAAAAAAGCGTGACACAGGTAAAGCGTGGAAAGATGACGCTATTTACAGTGTGAATGGTACAATCCGAATGACTAGATTCGATCTAGAAAAAGGAAAAGCCTGATGATAGGCTTCACGGATTTATCTTGAATTACAAATTCATAAGATTGCTACTATGATCAATGTGCAGTTTGTCTAGGCATGTGATGAGAACGCATGAAAGAAATGCATGCTATTTCATGTAAATTGCGGCGTGATACGTCATTGTTAACCATATACATATTCTATCCTAGAATACGAAGTTTTATTACTAATTGTGATTGTTAGTTTAATGACTTAAGTCAAGTAGTTGGCAATAAGTTGTGAAAATGTAGTCGGCAATCACTTGAGGATCGACCTAATCAAAAGATAAAATTAGGTCGCTCAATTTTGACATTTCTAAGATTTAAAAAAAATGTAGTGTTAGTAATAATGGTAGTGTATTAAACTTAGACCGAAATAATGACTATTGTCTGTGGACTTACCTCAATGCTTTATGATCTAGTGCATTTAGGGCAGAAATCCTTTTAGCTGGATCGTACTCTAACATACAATACAAGAGGTCCATGCATTCTTTGTCTGTTTTGACGTACGCTAAGAGTCCACGACAATGAAATTTGGGAAATTCTCTATGATCTGGCAGTTGACTGAATCCGGGCCAGCGTTCATCATCCGGAGTGCCTAAAGTTCTAAAAATGCGATATATTTGATCAATCTCAGATTCACCAGGAAACAAAACTTTTTTAGTGAGCAGCTCAGCGAAAATACATCCCAAACTCCATATATCGATAGATGGTCCATAATGATGTGAGCGCAGCAAAATTTCCGGGGCTCGGTACCATAATGTAACAACTTCATGAGTGTAAGTTCTTATCGGTAAGCCAATGGAGCGAGCAAGACCAAAGTCGGCCAACTTGATGTTTCCTGCTCGATCAACGAGAAGATTGGCCAACTTGAGATCACGATGAAGCACGCGATGCTGGTGGCAATAGGCAAGGCCTTGAAGCAATTGCCATAAGTAACTTTTGGTCAACGACTTGGGTAATGGAGTTTTAAATTTATCGACGAAACGTTTAAGATCGAGATCTAGATGCTCAAATGCCAAATAAAGGCTTGTACCACAATGAATGACATCGAAAAGACGTAATACGTTCGGATGATTTAGGTCTTTAAGTAGTCCAATCTCTCGAAGACTGGAGCAGGGAACACCCTCAAGTTCATCCTCTTTGGTGGCGAGTTCTATCTTCTTGAGAGCTACGACGGTATTTGTTTTAATATCATATGCTTTATATACAACTCCATATGCGCCCGATCCAATACGCTCGAGGCGCTTATAATTTTGTTCGATATCATTTATGTTGATGAGATCCATGGTATACAAGTAATTTAAACTAACGGGCGTTTTAATTTAACGGAAAAACACACTTGACGCTCTGGCCTTATGGGATTTAACAGAAACGCTACAAAGAAATAAAATCAAAGAAAATACGCGCCTAAATCCACAAGCGCTCGATTTGAACGGCCATAGGTAAGGTTCAACATTAGATCGAAACGAAAGTCTCAGAGTTGAAGATGAACATTTTTCATTAAACAAGTCTGTCCATGTTTTATATATTTATCTCAAATGAGAATATCATCATATATTGTCGACCGATGCATTACTCTCCTTGCGAAAAACACGGAACTCGATTGAGCCGCTTGTGTTGTACTCTGGTGTTTAACGCATTCATAGGTACACTGAGAATGCACTTTTTAAAAATCATGTGGCAAAAGTAAGAGCTGTTGGCGCAGAGGTAAAAGTCCACGTTTTCGCTGCTCGTGAACGAGTCTGATGTCCTCACAAAAACGGTGCGTACACCGTGTACCATATAAGTCGTTCAATTTTAAACCTCGCGGTGATGGGCGAACATGTGATCGAAATGTACTGTTTACATTTCTGTGAAGATACCATGCTTGAATCATTCAGTTCTTACACTGTAATCTACTAATTCACGATATATTTAGTAATGAACCAGAAATTGCTTCATCGTTATCGGCGATTTATTTTTGATATTTAAAGAACAGCATGGCAGTCTCATGGCACTCTCCTCAGGCATTACGCCTTTTGTCGCCTATGCGGACATGGATTTCTCAGACACAAGTTCGGTTTAATGCACGCCAAGAGGTCAGTCGCTATCATGAACCATACAAAAATAAGAAGCATTTGTTGGCCGCATGCCAACCTTACTACGATAGGGATTATCGATCGCCGTCGGAAAAGTGTACATTAGGAAAGAGTCAAATCCAACAAGTTAAAATACATCCACTTGAGGAAATTTACGCAAAAGAACTAGAACAGGACTTGCGTGACTATGATCTGCATCTACTGATGCATCGCAACTATGTACATATTCAATCCAATAGAGTTTACAAAAACACCATCATAAAGTTAGGGGGTAAATTTCAACAAAATATCAATAATAATATCCTCAGATTGGCATTTGGTGCGGTTGGTCGCGAAGAGGCATTCAGGTTTTTTTACTCTTATAACGCACTCATCACTGGACGCTCAGATGATTTAGCTGGTTACCTTAAAGCATTGAAGAAAATGCCTCAGTTACCACTACTGGCTGGCTATGTTGGCCCATACTTACTCAACAAGGACCAGCTCACACTTATTAGCGAGTCAAATAACATCGAAAAAAGTTTAGCAGCGCTCAGTTTAACGTTGACTTTACAATCCATGCAAATGTCTCGCATGCTGGAACGTCACAGTCAAAATATTACAGATACAAGTCAGTCAGATACAAATTCTCGTTGTCAGCCCGATGGAACTCAATCAACATAAAAACTTTCAAAGTTTCAACTCGACACTACATGTTAACTTATATGCCAGTTGTGAGGAAAAACTGTTTACGTAATCAAATGTTTATGTCTCAAATTTATTAATATGATGGCTAGATGTATTCGAACATTAGACTTGTGATGCAACATCAATCAGTTTAACTCCCCTGATGACTTCCTTGGCAGGTTCGTGGCACTGTCTTAGGCTAGCAGCAGCATAGCTCACGGACGAATCAGACTGGTGTGTCACTCTGTTCGACTGCTTGTAATTTAAGAACTTTAGCGCATGTATTGTATTTTTTACTTTTGCTGCCTCAGCTACGTTCACTGCCTGTAAGAGAATGCTAATCGGGTGACGTCCACAGATTGTATTCTGATACTTGCGAAGGTAGCTTCTAAAAACACCAGGCTCTAGCTCTTTGATAGCTGCCATTCCCTCTTTATCTAATCGCTCAATACTCTCGTGTATTCGTCCCCATGAAGGATCATAATATTGATAATCGAATCGTGAGCCCCAATGACAGAAATCTGATGAAATTACGAACACATTATCAGGGTCGAGAAGGTACGGAGCGAATATTCCTCCATAAACTTTCTCGTCGCTCGATTTGAAAGACGGTACTAGCACAGGCACTATCGTGAATGAGTGCTTACAATCCTTCATTATATGCGCTATGTAAGGGCATTGCATTTCGATACTATGCTCCTTTTCATCGTCATACATTCTAAGCATCTGGAAATTTTCAGTCTTGAACAATTGTGCATTGATTTCTTGATCAACTTGAAGATCTCCAACTGGCGTTTCGAATATGGTTGCTTGACTAAGAGCGCAAAGTTGTAAGGGTATGTGATGAGATGGTCCTAGAATGAAAAAACGTTTTACCCTAGATGTATCAATTTGTTTGAAGGCGTAGGCAGCACAGCTGCCACTAAACTCGTATCCAGCATGAGGTGAAATGATGGCTCGAGCAGGGAAGAATTCATTTCCATCAACTTGGGATAGCCATTGAGACAATTTCTCACGTAGCTGAGATGGTGAGCGTGAATACCATGATCCTGCGTGAGAAGCTTTGCGTACGACAGGCTTCGAATGATTGGCCGAATCGCCAGGCATTGACATGATTGAGGTCGGACTATCGAGCTGGAAGACAGCAATAATTATTCGACGTGAACTAGAATATAAAACAATTGTGCTTGAGATGATGAGACAATTTGCGACTGAATTATGGCAGACTGTCAGAGAGCCATGGATTATAAATTTATAGTGTGGATTGAGTCCTGATTAATTTGGTTATTCACTATTTGTATATAACAATTCCAATATATGATGATCCAATTGACCAGATGGAGTTGTCTTCGACAACTGAATGAATTTTTCGTGCTGGTTCGAACAAACAAAGAGCTAGACTAAGAGCGTCCCTCAGGTAATCATTAGTGTCACACTATTTCAGCATGGCTAGGCAATATGCGCAGGATGAAGCGATCCCACTAACTCGAAGCACTGCCTATGCTAAAACTCGCGCTTGGGCCGGGCAGTTTAAATGTTTGCGAAAAGATGTCGAATTATACCATATTGCAGAGATTTTTTCTTTAGACGATTCCATCATTTGATAATCTATTGGCAGAGAACTAAAGATGCGTATTTCTGATAGAGGGCTTATATCTATGGCTGGATAAGTAACAATTAATGTTTACATATAGCCTTTGTGGTGTGAAGCATAGAATCAACACTATTGGGTCAGTCTGCGTGACCAGTTTCAACTGGCAAGCGAACAATATTATCGCTAGAGATTTTGTGCAGAGGGTGTGTCGATTACTGACATCACCGAATATACAGAAAATCACCCAAATCCACTTGTGCTAGCGTCCAGCGTTCGGCAGCTTACAAGCAGGTTTACATGTTTCTCGAACGCTGCCTGTGTTGGCTGAATTCCATTGCAGTAAGCTCAATGCAAAAAAAAAAGATTCATAAAGATTCTGGCTTATGCCTCGTCAGCTTCTAGATTGCAACAAGCCAACCTGGCAGCACCTGTAGCATTGAAGCGTTTGCAACATTTATACCGCTGTTTTCCGTTGGAATAAAATAAGGCGCTCGGATGTGCTCTGTTGTCCGCAACTACCCTGGACACCTGTAGCTGAAGGCGAAAAGCCACACCGTACCAGAGAATCGTACCTGGGGATCAATTGTGTAGCTTATAAATAAAATCAATTACATTATAGAAAAATATCAGTATAAATTTTCCAAGTCAACTATCATTTGCAATATAGTAAGGAAAATCATCCGGATTTCAACGCTTGACACCTAAGTTGCCTATTTCTGGCAGATATATCGATCAACATTTGCCTGATATTGTCGAACGATACTCTTCGAAATCGAACTCTCATCAAGTGAACCTAAATTAGATAATTCATTAATTCACCTACATGCACACAAACGGCTGCCCAAAATGGAGCAAACACTTTTTATTCTATCAATTATGGCACTTGTGTCACACACGACACTTGCTGCAGAGGTCGAGATACACTATACGTTCAAGCCAGAGGTTTGCGAGAGGAAAGCTAAAGTGACAGATTTGCTCACATTGCATTATCGTGGTGCCCTCCAAGATGGGACTGAATTTGACTCGAGCTATGCCAGGAACGACCCATTCAAATTTCAACTGGGTATTGGTCAAGTGATTCAAGGTTGGGATCGAGGTTTGTTGGATATATGTGTAGGTGAGAAGCGTCAATTAGTTATTCCGCCCGAATTGGGATATGGAGATCAAGCTCATAACAAAATACCAGCTGGCTCAACTCTCGTGTTCGATGTTGAGTGTTTGAAGGTAAGAAAATTCACTCATAAACCTGTAACATCTGACTTCACGTTGAGACAATATCCAACAAATCTCATTATGACCTTTACAATTAAAATCTAGATCGAGGATGGAGAGAAACCAATCAACGTTTTCAAGGAAATTGATACTGATGGTGACGATAAATTATCGCGTAAAGAAGTGAGTGATTTCCTGAAGCATCAGTTCGCCCAGGCAAATCCAGGAGGTGATCACGCTTCGTCTGACGATCCTGAGAACGCAAAGATGTTAGAGGAGATCTTTTCCCACGAAGATAAAGACCGAGACGGTTACATCACTCGCGAAGAATTCTCCGGCCCAAAGCACGATCATGAAGAATTGTAACATTAGAACGTGTCCATCGGTCTGTAATTAAACATTCCAAATGAGCATAAAGCTTTGAAATAGCGGTCGGAAAGTAAAAGACTAGAGAGTTATTATTGTTGTTGCTGGACCTGACGTAAACTCCGGGCGAACGACTCCAAAAGCTTTTGTTTGTCATTCTTTTTCAGAGCGAATGTATTCTTTTTGCGATCCTGTTCACGCAATTTTTCAAGAACAATAGAGGCGGCTGCAGGTGATACGCAAGAATATTTGCTCTGTTGCCTTCTCGAATCAGACATGCAGTCAGAAATATATGTCGAGTAATCGTTGTATAGGAACAGGTCGCACAATTGTCGTGGCTCGGAAAACATTGTATGAAGCTCTTCTTTAAAGCCTTTGACGGGTCCCGAATCAGCAAAAGCTTCGAATTGAAGAAGATCCAAGCTGAACTGTTGTAATCCTCCAATTGATATTGCTTTGACGTCCTCTGATAATATTGCGTCACGCAACGAATTTGATATGTGTTGGCAGACCGAAATGAGAGCACCTTGCGCAACTTTCGGTGGTATGTTGGAGAAAGCTTCAAACTTTTTCTCAAGCCATTCTCTAAGTTCAGATACAAAAGCGCTCGCTTGACCTGACGACTCGGCCATTGTCCAGTCATAACTACTCAACTCAAGAAATTGATCTATTTGATCATTCAATTTTAAGTTAGAGATCAATGTTTTGTCATAGTGATCATCGATTTCGGTTAGTATATGTGACAGGAGTTTTGTATTCAATTTGTAAACTTTTATAGTGGACGTAAAGAGAATGATCAATTTCTTGATTTCAACCATCATGGATGCATCCGGGCACAATGATATGTGTTTGTGAAAACCCTCAGTCATGCTGTTGACTGCATCGTTCCACAAGCTATCTAAGTATTCTTGAGTGATGAGACCTGATGTTGTCCCCATCAGGTGGTCTTCGATGACAAAGAATCCCAATACTGAACTGATATAATCTTCATAACCTGACAGAGATAGTCCCATGTTGCTGGGCGGCTCAAAGGCCAATTTAGATTGTTGGCGGCGTTGTTGTCTGTAATGCTCTTCAAATTGTTCTCTGACTTTGAGGCACGTGAAGATGTGAAGGCAACGGTATACCGATGTGCAATCGACTAGATCTAGGACGTCAGAATATTGCTGCTGGCTTTCGGCGTTTTTGAGCACTAGTTTTCCTATCTTAGCACCAACCATCAATAAATTCTCTAAGAAGTCTGTAAGATCACTCATGGACGCCTTCTTTATGTCTTCTCTAAAGCTGGGTAATTCTTTGCAAATTCCCTCAGCAAAACGATACGTGGAAACTGTGGGTAAATGATCATTCTCTAGCGCCTCTAGTGTTTTCAGAGCAGTATAATATCGCTTGTCCTTCAATTGTGCGTTCAACTTTAAGTATTGTTTCAACACAGGGAGGCACTTTTGCAACAAATTGATACTAGCCTTTGAATGAACCAATACTCGTCTAGAACGTATCAACTCTTCGGATTTTCGTTGTAGTAATTCCGTTGACTTCATCAGCTCGGCATTGATTGCTTGTGCTTCGCGCTTGAGACTTTCGGCTCTTGGTCTGACTTGCAACAATTCGTGTATACAATCGATGAATCCTCGATAATTCTCACTGCACATACGCTCAATATCGCGATCATAGTTCTTTATACGCTCTTCGAGTTGTTTCATGTATCGCTCGTGCTCGTCGCTGTCACAGATGGCAGGCAGCTCAAGGTTAGCTTCTGATTTCAGTGAACAGCCATTGGCACCGATGTACAAACCGAGATCGAGCACCCGCTTTGCATCATCGCAAGTCCCGTCGAACGAATGAACCTGTAGATGAAACATTTCAATTTTTAGATTGATGCACTTGTATGTTTATGCTCGCGTGGAACGCCTAACAAGGTGAGAAATTTATGAAAACAGGAAACAACTAGACTCAACTTACCACACTACTGGTGAATTTATCCCGATTGGATTCCATGATTTTCATGAAATCATCAATTGAGTTTTGTTATGAAAAATTCAAAGACAAATCGACGGATTCAGCGATCGAGGGGTGTGTAAAGAACTTCTGAATTTCGGTAATTCGTGTTGTGGTGCAGCCAGCAAGCAGCCAACCGGGCATGCGCAAGGCTTCTTTTTCCACATGTGTGCATGCTATTTTGCACTGCAACTCTTGCTCCTTTATCAGATGAAGCAATTGGTATAAAAACATCTGTAGCATTCTGAATAAACAGGAGTTGACGACTGCTTGAATTCGGTGTATTTAGTTGTAGAGTTTTACGATCCACCACGACTCAAAATTCACGTTTCCAATTTTCGAGGTTACAACAGTGTTGCGAGCGTACGCATGCGCAGTAGGGTCTTTTTCGGGAGCGCTTTTTTCCAAACTAACCAACCAAATTTTGATGAAACGACCATCTGATGATGATCATCATGATCGTGCTCGTTTCATAGTACAAAATTTAGGTGGTACTTCCGTATACGGTTCCACCCCATCCGGTCAAGACCTAGTTTTCCTTGACCCTCTCGATGAGACAAGCACGATGGCACCTGAATTGTTTGACGGACGCTTCCGGTTTTACCGGAAATCACCTATATCTCGGGCCCCACATGGTTGAGTACAATTTTCTTCATGGATTCTGATAGATCTTATGAAGCCACGCCCGATGACACCTCATTTATGCTTCCAGAACTTCCGGTTCTCTTGCAACAGCCTCTTTATTTCGCCTAGATAGAGGAAATGGGCAAATTTAGACGAAATTCATTTTTTTACTCTTTTTTATGCTCGACAGGACGTATCGAGCTGCACCAATCGGTGGTCCAAGTAAGGTAGTGCAGATCGACGAGGCTCAGATCGGGCGTGTCAAATTCCATCGTGGTAGGGCACTCAATGACACCTGGGAGCTCGGCATGATCGATGAGGACGGTCAACTGAGACTCGAGATCGTTCCGCAGCTTGATGCAGACCATCTCCTACCAGCCATCTGTGCGAACGTGGCAGCTGGATCGATCATCCATACTGACGGCTGGTCAACCTACAGGTTGCTCACGGGCTGCGGTATGGATTACCAGCACCGCGTAGTTGTCCATGATGACGAATTCGTGGCAGCTGATGGCACCCATACCCAGCGGATCGAGTCCCAATGGAGGGACATCAGGAGGCGGTTCTCCCCAGGCGGAATCCGGGACAACAGGATCGCGGACCACCTCCTCCTGTACTTGTGGAAACGCGAATAAACCGGCAGGATCCATCCGCAGCGTTAATAAGGATATGTAAATACTCA
>JAIFTH010000115.1:0-57732 GCA_019968535.1 Fragariocoptes setiger | reverse complement strand
TCTCTCTCTCTCTCTCTCTCTCTCTCTGCACACAGAGCTATTGAACTTACAACAGTACAATAGTGTGATACACCGCACGTTCAATGAGCGTATAGATCAATTTCGTTGATCCAACACACACACAACGGTCTGGTTAGTAGTTGAGATTGTTGAACATTCACAATGAATTACAATGGCTAATGAGAATATGTGGGCGACACTGACTTCTATTGGCCTTTGTGAAGCCTGCCAAGTGCCAATGGAATGTTTGCCAAGATGCGCGCCAATTGTAACCATTGTATACACAATGGTTAAAAATGCACGTTGCGTAATGTGTCTGCACAGTACATACTCGTACTTTACACACAACTAGACTTATGTTATTTTACTTTGGCTTGTCTTGGCGCACGCTATGCAAAGCGTGTGGGCTCAACGGTAACCGTTTGTTAGCTTTGATGATGAGAATTCAAACTTAAACAATAAACGAATGTCTAAACATTAGTTGTAATGATGAACAATCTCGCTCTACATCACTACATCTTGCATAGCTCAATTCAGCTCAGCTCAGCTCAGCTCAGCTCAACTCAGCTCAACTCAGCTCAACTCAACTAAACTGAACTTAACTGACGCATGAACTGAACACAAACAAACAAACAAACAGAAATAATAATAAAATAAAATGTGAACAGTGCAAGCGTTTGAAACAAAATGAATGAATGAAAATGTTTATTTGGGTAATGCACGTTCGTTACGTACCGTTTGGTCACTCGCTTGCTCAAATAACGATAGCCATTGATCACTGGTCGTCATTATTGCACACACACACAAACATGTATTGATGCCAGCAACGGTGATGCCAATGACTGACACTCGCACATACGCACACGCACACGCACTCACACTTACACTCACATTCACACTTGTTACCGAATCAACCCTACCTAATCAAGTGAGAGCGAGACAATATCACACGCGCACAGACATGAGAGTAAGTGAGTGACCCTCTGACTCTGACACTAGCACTGACACAGCGAATGGCCATCACTCGAGTGAAGTTTAGTCTTGAGTCGTGTGCGTGTGTATGTGTGTCTAGCCAATCAATGCACTACAGCTATTTGGTTACGGACCTAAGATATTAGTGCAGAAAGAAACGAGAGAGACCGACCGACTGACTATTGGGCGTTGGCATTCAATGTCATCATTGGTCGTGATCGATTCCAATCTTCGTCTGATGAATTTTAATTTCAATAGCACCAAGTCACCTGTGACTTACGACGATTGAATTGACCAATTCACCAATATTGGCCTTGCCAAGTTGGCCACTTACTCACACTGAAGCACTCATATCGTTGAATAAATGATTGTGCAATTACAATTGCCTGATACCACACTCAAACGAATGTTTATTAACATTCGAGTGCGACAAGATACATGCAGAGCGAACAATGGTGAAATGTTAAACAACGACATAAAAGTCTAAATAGTTGTATGAGTGGCGAATAATTTGCGCCTCTTTAATGGTCAACACGACTCGTTTGCTTGCATTGCTAGCTTACATGCAATGCTTAAGGCTTTAGCCTACGCTGTACAGAGTCAACGGCGGCACTGGCCGAGAAGCAGCAAGATGTAGGCCAGCGTGTCGGTCGTGGTTGCTGCACAACCACGACGAGTGCCATAAAAATGGCATTGCAATTTGTCGGGACATGGCAACAATAATGACTCGATAATGATGCATCCACAACCAATACAACCAATGCAACTTGACCAATGTTGGCAATGACGAATCATTAGCTTGCCATCATTTATGCCACAACAACCGTAATAGTCGTAATAATAAGTTGTCATTGCTTGTCGTCATCGAGTCGAATCGAATCGAATCAAATCGAACGGATGGATGCGAACGGGCCGCTAAGATTTATAAATATTGATGTCCTTGTGCTTGTGCTTGAGCTTGATGACTGTTCGCGGTGTGCAGTATATTAGCATACAATAGACAATCATAAATAGAACGTTACTTTTGATGGAGCAAGTGAAGGTTTAGGTCGACGATATGACCAGTTCCACCTAACGACGTGTCAGTCGTTCGTTCTTCTGTCGTCTATTTGTCTGTCTGTCGGTCTGTCTGTCTGTCTGTCTGTCTGTCTGTCGGTCTGTCTGTCTGTCTGTCTGTCTGTCTGTCGGTCGAAGAAATCAGTCTGCTACTTGTTGTTCAGTCGTTCAGTCGGCCGACCGATAAAAAAAGCTCTATAAATCATGAGGCATTGGTCACACCAACACAAACACATCAGGCAGCTAGACATGCACGCAGTGAATCGAAATGTTAATAATAAACAACAAGCGTTTCGACCGCTACGCTTTAATAAACGTACAGAGAATTTTAACATTTAACATTCAACATTTAAATATTCATGATTTGGGTCATGGCTTGTGGCACACAACACTAACGAACTCAAGTAAGTTAAGTGAGCTTCCAGCACAATCCATGTGCTGGCTACCTGGCCGACTAGACTAGCTAGCTTGCCACGACAAATGCATGACAAGTTACGAGTGATGTTGTGAGCGAATCAAGTTGTAAGTTACAAGGTTTTAAGGCGCAACGCGAATCGCTTGACGGACTCTCGTGTGATGGTCAACTTGTGATATAACAACAAAGTTGATATTGTTTGCTGTCGTTTCACAATCAAGGAGAGTTTGTTTTAATCGATTCTTACCGTGCTCTCACCGGCCGACTGGCCAATTCGACTCATACACAATTCTCGCAAAGAAACAATTCTGTTTCCCTGCACAACAAAAGTAAGTCGACTACTTTCTGTTGCCACTCATTTGATTCTTGATCTCACCGACTCACTGACTAACTGGACGCTTGTCCTTAGCGAATTAGTAGCAGCGAATGCAGTGGAAAAAAGAGACGTTTGAGATTAAGTGTTGGGGGGAATTTTTCAATTTCAATTCAGAGAGTTTCAGTTTCGAACGAAAAATTTAGACGTCATCTCAATTGGTTTGAAACATTCGAACGGGTAAAATCAAACTAAACTTAAACTGCTACAACTGTTGTACTCTCACTGTTGTATCAACAGCAAACTGCAAAACAAAAAAAGTCAAACAGCAACAGAGTTTGCCGTACAAGAGAGTGTAGCAAAAACAAAAAAACCAAAAAAAAACAATTACAATTACCGTGACGCTTGCTCGAAGATTTCGCTTTGTTAGGCCAGCCAGCGGACGAGCCGATCGGCGTGTGTCCGATGCTTGTGAGATCGCTCGCTCGCTCGATCGTGTTGCATATTATAATTGATTACCCATATCTCTCGGTAACGATGATGCCACTAAGCTCATAGCCACAGCTTGCCTTCCAAAGCTGTATGTAGCTAGAGCTAACTAAAGCCAGATGATGATGATCATCATCATCGCCTGAGCACCCGAAACGACTTCACATAGCAGTAGCAGCGGCAGTGGCAGCAGAACCAAAAACACCACCACAACTGATGCTTGCTCAGTTGTGATGGTGAATGAACACCAACTGTGAGTAAGGAAGACAACACTAGTAAGCCAGTGAGCTAGTGGCTCATAAAAAATGGCTTTCACTAAAAATAGTTGTAGTGGAAACTGCAGTTGAAACAATGCACTGTCAATAATTATTTATTATTCCCCGCCATTCCGACTAACAATGCATTTGTGAATATCGACTATCATTATTATCGACTAGCATTACGGCTAGTATCGGCTAGTACTAGCATTAGTAAGTTCCTATTGTTGCCAGTGTTGTCTTACAGTGTAGCTAGCACGATGCATTGCAATGCAACGTGATGCGATGCGATGCGATAATATTGATATCGATATTGTTGAGTGTCGTCTGGGCCGGGTGCATCAGTGCAAGTCGTCTCGGCTCGGCTTGTTATCAGCGATCACTCACTCCTGCGTTATACCGTTGTTGCCAATACTGTGTGCCAAATTGCCAACAAGTAGTAGAAGAACCCGGTATATAACGACCTGGCCACACAAATAAACAAACAAACAAACAAATAATCATACGGACATCGACGAACGACACTTTTATTTTTGCAACAGCAACAAACATCAACGCTTGACTGTGCATGTGTGTATCTGTTTCTTTGATTTGTCGATTTGATTCGATTCAATTCAATTCAATTCAATTCAATTCAATTCAATTCAATTCAATTCAATTCGATTGAGTATAGACTGAACTGAAGAGTGCTCTAAAGTTATTCGTGTTCGCCCGTCCATCTGTCCGTCTGTCTGTTTGTTTGTTCGCACGTTCGTGAGCGCTGTATACCTTGAGGGCTCGAATCGTTCAATCGCTGCAACTTTCACTAGCTTGCAATTCTTCATTGACTCTGATTATAGTGGGCCTTTGACCTTTGAAAGACTGCTATCATGAACTCGTTGTGGAAAATTTGTCGTTGAATCTCGCGTAAGATGTGTGCACTTGTGCATAAAATCAATTCACTCTCAAATAAACAAATACAAGAAGAAGAAGAAACAGAAAAAGAAAAAACTGCACCCGATTCGTGGCATCAGCGATTCATACAATAATAGTAATAAGCATTCAGTTACTATTAATCATACAACATGCTCATCGCAAGCGATGAGACGACGTGAGAACTCACTCATCTTGTTATTATGATTATGATTATTGCTATTTGTTCTCATTTTTATGCCGCTAGCCAATTGTAGAGCTAAACATGCTCCTTATTATTATTATTACTATATGTATCATGCATCAAACAGAAGATGATACAGTAGTTTGAAGAGAGCTTAAAGAGTTGTTGCTAGCTGTCTGTGTTGTTATGATCCGGGTCTAATGCACATACACGCAGACATACTAATTGAGCACTGAGCGCCAACAAGACAACAAGGCAAGGAGAAGAAGAACAGAGCTCAGCAAGGCAAGGTAAGAAGAAGTTTCCGCTAACACGCGAACGCCATACTCACACAGCATGCAAACAGCAAACTAGGAGAATAATTCTGATTAAATCTGACGCTTTCACTCACGATCAAGTGATTATTATTATTAGCCCAATGTATCGTGCGGTGCAAACAAGTGCTCTCTACACAGTTACGATTCGTACTCACGAACGATCGAACGAACGAATGAACGTTCTAACTAGCGGTCTCACTTGCAACGATCTGTGTTTGTGTACGTTTTTGATGCAATAAAATGCGAAATGCAATGCATCTTTTACGATGCATTCATACATGTTATGCATGAAATCGATGCATCAATCGAGAGCAAAGTATTACAACACACACCAAACTGATACAGCTTTCTCTCTAGAGAACAAGCTCGCAGGTGGTCGACCGACGTCGATGCCACACAGCATTGAACAGCAGGTGCGTGAATTAGCACCAACTGCTCGCTATCGATATGCAGTTCAATCAAGCGACTGCACTCGCATCTTGGCGATGCAACGTTGATCCTGTTCACTTTCTCCTCGAGCTCACACGGGCTCGCCAGCTACCTTGATTGCCGATTGACATTATTGTCCGATACCGGCATATTGACCGGATGTTGTTTGCATCAAGTTTGCTTCATAACGTGTGCGCTCTCTCCCAACCTTGTAAAGTGATAGTCGTGTGATAGCCAATCATACAGCGAAGCAGACATCGATCAGTTTGTGTCTCTGTGAGAACAAGTTTCTCCGAAACTAGTTCTTCCTGATATAATAAATCATTTGGCCACCATTAGCATAAAATCGAGCGGCGAGTGAGATTAGTTCAAAAATATTGATCAACATCGCCGATTCGTTCGTATCGCCAACTTCATTCGTTCGTGTTCGTGTTCATTAGTTCGCGTGTTTGTTTCGACCGATTTATTGGCCAAAAATTTCGAACCAATCATATATACACTTGCTGCTTGTCGATAATCACCTACAACTCGATGACGACGACGACGATGACGAGATAAGATTATTGACGATACGATCACCTCACACTCTTAGCTTGTTGTAGTTGCAGCTATATCTGTGTATCTATTAAGATCATTACTTTTAACGGATAGACGGTTGTGCGATAGTCTGTGTGGTCTGTTTTTTTTTGCACCACTTCTTACAACGTCAAATGTTGCACGTAAAATAGGTAAAACTTTGACTTTAATGTCTCATCTTTTACGATTATTTGTAACAGTTTATGAAGCTATAAGTTTGTTTGGATTTCGATACCGGAAATCTTCTTCTTCTCCTTCTACTCACAATGAATTCTGAGTGAAACCAAATGAGCCAGCAGCAACAGTGATCTATCTCTTTGATCTTAAGAACCTTCTAATCTTCAAGAAGAAGGATAATGAAAGCAGATAGCACTCTATTTCACCAGGTAAATATGATGCATGTTTTTCTAGTGAGATGATCTCTAAGTTTGAATGTTTCTTCTTTTCTATTCCTGCTAGATGTTCAATGTTAGGTGAGATTCTTTTTATCAATCTGCGATCGAGCTAGTAGAACACAGCATGCATAAGCAATGTGAGACATTCTGATACCTTTGTGATCAGATGTGCAGAGTGTGGCCAATTTTTATCTAAATTAACGTCAGTATTTGCGCGAATAATAGCATATAGTTCAAAAGATTAATTATAATTATAAGAATATTGTTTCTGATATTTGTCGTCATCTCATAAGGGCATAATTGCAATTTAACATATTAATTAGCTCAAGTTCATTGTGCGTGTAAAGATTGTTACACGCGATCATAGTTGCACAATACAAAGATCTGCACCAAAATGATAAAGCTCACAGTGGACGGTTTATTTCTCGATTTGATGTGAATCGATTCGACTTGATTCATTACTACATCTATTATTATTATTATTAACATTATCACCATGCAGTTTACTTGCATTATGTGGCTTGCTAAGACGAGTACGATAAGCTGCTCACGAGCACGATAAACTGCTGCATGATATGATGCATGAGAAAGCTCAAATATAATGGTTAGCTGTAAATGCCAGCACCTTTGTCTAGGCCCATTCGTTGGCTCGCTCGTTCACAAGCAGTCAGTCAGTCAGTCTGTTAGTTAGTACAGAGAGTTGCATAAATTACTAACAGCAACAACAGGTTGTATTGTGTTCCGCCTGATTATCAATTGGCGCACACACTTTTTATATTACAAGTAATATTGGTGCCTTTCATTAGAATCTACACTTTACGTCAAGATGCATTGGCGACGCTGAGAAAACATTTAACATGTACGTTAACGAATAAGGCAGCAGCAGCAGCAGCAGCAGCAGAAGAAGAAGAAGACGTGACTGGACATCCAGACAACAAGACGGCAAGACAAGTGCACATCTCAATTTACAGCTTTCGCAATGCACTTTCACTTCTTGTTCTTGTTCTTCTTTTTCTTCGTTCAGCTACTTTTACGTAAAACAGATGTATGCGCACACAAGTAGATGAGCAAATGGAGAGAAACACGTGTGGAAAGATGCGACGCTATAGTGAAATATTTTAATGATAATGACCGAACAGAACTAACGAAGGAGTGGTCGGTAAAATGAGCTGTTTAATTATTTCTCATCACTCGAGCTCGCTGTGGACTGAAAGCTAAAAAACTGACTGACTCCAAGCAAAAAAACAAGCCAACCAACTTAATGAGCACTCGGTGACTTTTACAGCTTTATAGTTGGTGTATAGTTTCGTTTAGTTTCACTCAATTCCGTTTAATTTGTGTGTAGTTGATGAGCGATGATGAAACGCTGACTAAAAAGCTCTCAGAGCTACACACTTTAATAAAAACTTTTAATAAATATTGCAAGCACGAATTTCTCTATAGATTCCGTCCGTTGGTCTACTTAAACTTGTTTGCATTGGACAACTGTTTTTACTTGTTACACAGAGAAAGTTTAAGTGGTAGTGAACACCGCTTCCGATGCCACCTTTCGATTGAATCAATTATTCATCAATTTTTCATCTCTTTTTTTCTCCCTTTCGTCGTTCAACACTACGACACAACTTGCGTTATACTGTGTTGTGTTATGGACTCACGATCATCGATTGCTGCTGCTGCATTTATTGGCCAACTTGTTGTTGACTCACTTGTAACTTGAACGCCACTACCACCACCAACAACAACAACAACAACAACAACAACAACAACACCGACGACGACGACCACTAAACGGCAAAACAACGACAACAGGTCGAGATTGTGGCACTTCAGTTGGCGTGTACGTATCTGATGTTGACTCAAACTGTGAAGCTCACCGTTGTGGCCTCAAGGTAAGAATTTTGAAACAAGTTGTTTTAGCTAAAGATTCAAATCTTTAGTGGTGCACTTTTGTGTGTGTGTGTGTGTGTGTGTGTGTGTGCATGTGTTTCACAGAGCAGTTGAAAATTATTTAAAAACATCTTTATCACAATCAAAAAATGAATGCTGTGACTGTGAATCGTAGACAGTGTGTTGCTTGCTCACAGTAGACAACTGGGTGTATTCAATGTCTAGATGAGAAAAGATTGTAATCAATTTTGTCCTCGTCCTCATTGCACAATTCGCACTAAACACTAACACTAACATTTTAATCGTCTCATTCATCTAATCGTTTGATTTTTTTCTCTCATTGCTCATTATTTTGCATTCTTTGTTACGCAATTCTTGTGTTGTCGGTGTGGTGCTGAACTTGACACAACCAATGCGGCATGATTGGTTTTTGCCTGACGACGACGACGACGCTCCAGGTTGGCGATCAGATCGTCGAAGTGAACAGTTGTCGTGTGGAGCAAGCCGTTCATGATGAAGTCATTCGATTGGTGAAAAGTTCGAAAGAGTTTATCGTATTAAAAGTGAGAAATCGTGGCCTATTGCCTGTGCAAGAGACGCCCGGTGCACCAGTCAAGTGGGTCCAAGTTTGCCAAAATGATAGCTGCCACAATGTCCAAGATGGCAACAACAACAACAACAATAATCTCAATCATCATCATCGTAATCAAGTTGCTGAACCTTCATGCAAGTTGATTGAACCTTCTTCTTCTTCGTCCACTTCAACTGGTGCTGGTGCTGGTGCTAGTGAAGCTGCTACTGCTATTGCTGCCTCTGATGATGCAAATGTTGTATTGACTGCATCTGATAGCAACAGCACAAATGAACTTGGTCGTGTTAGTGTTCGACACAAGAGACAAGTGCCGCTTGACACGCATGCAAAAGTACTATGTGATAGACGACCGGACACCACAATGTCGTCGTCCAACAAAAGTAAAACTAAAAGTGCCACCGTTAGCTCTACCACTAATGCTACAGTTAATACAGTGACGACAGCAGTAGCAGCAGCAGCAGCAGCAGCAGCTATTGAAGAGAATTTAACTAGCGTGAATGCAATCAAAGCTCGCCGAGATGCACCGAGTGATTGCCGAGAAAAAGTTCACTCACTTTTGGCCACAAAAGCGAGATTAAATCCATCATCATCGTCAAATTCAAGCCCATCAGCAGCAGCAACAACAGTTGTAGCGACAGCAACTCTTCCAGTTAGTGCCATTCAAATGCAATGCAACAATGGGTCAATGCATGCAAACAACAACAGTAATAGCAACAACACTGATAATGTCTATGCTAATGACAACAACAGTAGCAGCAACAACAATAATCATAAGAGAGAGATTGTGGCAGGATCGTCGCGTATAGTTGCACCGTTAGCTACATTCAACATAGGTAGCTATCTATCGACAACAAACGAAAGTCGACGAGCAGCGACAAAGCCAACAGCGAACAAGCGTGCAAGTGGCAACGATGCTCTTCACGCTAACGAGCAAACAATGAATCACAGCAATAGTCATCACAGCAACTATATCAATGGCAATAAAAGTAATAATATTATTAATGTTGATGATCCACAGCAACAATCCAATGGTAGCAAAAGTACTCTAGTTAATAGCAACAGCAGAGAGCAAAAACAAGAGTTGCGACACAATCATTGTGGCAATGGTACAACAACTACAACAACATCAACAACGGCTCAGGTTCACCGGCGACGCAAGAAATCGTTTGCACCGGCACCACCACTGCCACTGTCACTGCCACTGCCACTTTCATCAGCGACAACCAACATTAATGCCAATGTACAAACATCGAATGATACTACAACAGAAGATGATTGCACTCAGCTCAGACGAAATGACAACAACAACTCAGCGCAACAACAATCAAGCGAGAGTCATCTCACAGCGCCAGCAGCAGCAATAGCCACATCAACGAGGTTACAAAAGCAAACAGTAGCATTGCCAACGCCAAGGCAACGATCAGCTTGCACTACGCGATCTAACGACAGTTTCAACGAAGCAACGAGCAACGAGAGGCCAACAACGAACGTTGGCGGCCAACACAATGTGTGTGGACGAGGACACAACGATGACAACAATGAAGAAGAGTCTGAAACAATAATGAGTCAGGCCAACAATGCAATTGCTCGTCCGTTTCAGGCTGACACTTATCAGGATGACGAGTGCCAACAATTACGATTACGTGCGAGCTCGAATGAACGTGAACGTGAACGTGCACGTGCTCACAATGAGCTAACTAACACTGATGATAATTATAGCAACGGCAACGTTGAATCAGCTGACGATGAAGACGATCAACGATTGCCAGTGCAATCGGAATTGTTCATCGACGATGCAACAGTCACAATGAGCGTCGGCAGTTGGTCAGTGTCGTCGACCAGCTCATCAACAGGTGTTTCGTCGGCCTCGCTCTCCACACTGGGCAAGAGTAGCACGCTTAACAGTGCCACACTGAACTGTTGTGATGACTCATCATTGATGGACATGGAGTTGACATTGAAATCAACGAGACGAACATTGAATGATCGAGAAGAAGTTGATTCAGGAGGCGGCCGACGGAATTCATTAGAACTAGCGAGTACAAAATCGAAATTGCTGTCGATCGACAAGACCAACTACACAGTAGTCGTTGCACCTGACGAAGGGATCGAAAGCAATTCGTCCGATACAACGTCTAATAGCTCGTCGTCGTCAAGCAGCAGCAGCAGCAGCACAAAACAAGTCGACGACGATTATGACGACCACGACACGGATAAGCTGCTGCTGCAACAACAACAACAACAAGCCATAGCATGTGATACCACGAGCAGCAAACAGGAAGAACGACAAGCGACTGCTGTTAGCAAGGTCGTCGATTTTAGCAGCGAAGAAAGTGGCAGCGAAGATAATGGGGATGGTGATGGCGATAATTGTGTTGAATTATACATCGAATTGGCAGGCAAATCGTTCGGTTGCGGAGTTGTGAAAGGTCCTAATGAGTGGCCTGGTATTTTTGTACAAAGCATTCGAGACGGTAGCATCGCACGAGAGTCCGGACTGGAAGTAGGCGATCAGATCATGCGAATGAACGGTCGCTCGTTGCGTGACTGCTCGTTCGAGCAAGCTATTGATTTGATTCGATCGCGACCGTCGCTCGTGTTGTCCATTAAAAAAGGTGCCGCCATTGAACTGTTCAGACAGCACGAACTACTGCAGCAACAATTACAACAACAACAACCACAACAACAACAACAGCAATCGTTAAACGACAATAACAACAGAAAGGTGATTTCGTTTGCGAAACGTACAGATTGCATTGACGAGTACAACAAGCAAAGGGAAGAAGAAGAAGAAGAATCACAACAATTTGATGACTCTCACACCAACAATAACAACTACAACAACAACGACTGTATGGGCAATGGCAATCAAGTAACGGTTAATATTACAAATAATATTGTCGATAACAATGACACTTGTCGATCTAATCAAGTTAGAGCACTCGGTAGCAGCAATTTAGTTAGAAATCAACATGAGAACGACTATCAAGGCCAAGATTGGTTTGTGTTGGCGGGCGACGACAACGTCGAGCTTGACACTGCTCGAGCTCAAGCTCAAGCTCAAAAGGAGGAAGATATTGAGCAACAAGCTGCTGTTAGTGTTAGTACAAGTGAGTCCCGATCAGTCGGCTATCGATCCCAACGACAAACTGACGACGTGAACGAGCAACGATTGAGTATAAACGACAAGAAAAGCAGTGATAAGTTGCTTGCTATCGGTTGTTCTAATGAGCGACCATCAATCAAAGACAATTGTTTGTCACCTCGGGCACTTGTTTCGATGGCAAGTGAGCGTTTTGACGCAGCTCGTCACTCCGATCAGCTTGCACTACACAAAGAAGTAGCAACGACGACGACGACGACGACGAACAAAAAAGTGAAAGTTAAATCGAGTCGAAACAATGAATCCAGTCGAGACACAACAACAACAAGTGGTTCAAGTTCCGTTCAAACGAAGAACATTCAACAGCATCGAGTGGCGTGTGCTGTCAATGTGGGCGACCCACACGACCAGAATGATCGTTTGCTTTTGGTCCGAGAATCGAGACCGAAAATTTATCAATGCGTTCACTCAAATTTGTGTCCACAGGAACTCGCAACTCAAACGGCAACTAAAATGCAAACTCAAGCGCCAAATCGTAGCATGCAATCGAAACAGTCGCAGTTTGTGGAAAATTGCGAGAACTTGAGACAACAACGACAGCAACAGCATCAGCTGCACAAAGATTCACCTGCCAATTCACCAGTGAGTTATGGCCATCATTCAGCGCCACTAATGAGCCAGCAACAGCAACGTTCATGCTCAGCTAATACTGCGCTGGCTGTTGCGCAACAAAGTGGTGCCAAATGTCCAAGTGCAACAAATGTAGCAACAGCAGAAGGTGCTGCTATTGGACAGCAAAAAATTACCAGGCAACAGCAAGAGATTATCTATGGCTCGAGCTCGAGTAAGACAATGGCCAGCAATGAGCGCAAATGTGCTCATAATTCACCTGCTGCTACCTTACACTGTTGTTCATCCTCTTTATCCTCAGCTCAACAACATGCGCCCAACTATCAGGTCGGTTATTATCAGCGGCGTCAGCAGCAGCAGCAGCAGCAGCAGCTGTCGTCTGCGTTCGACGACACCGGCGTCAATTGTCTGCCGGCCATTCATCATAAGCAAACAACGACGGCCTACGCAATGCCAGCTGCATTCCACGTGACACTTGACACACAGTGCACCAATGGCGGCAATAGTGCAAGCAAACAGTCGATAGATAAACGTGTAAGTAGCAGGGCTGTGTTGCATGGTGAACACATTGTACCTAAAATTAATAGCAAAGTGAAGTCAAAAAAGCTTGGCTCTCGATTGCACAAACTATTGTCGGCTAGCACGTCCGATTTGTTTAGCAGTAGCGAGCGATCTCGACGTCTGTCGTGCTCGCCCTCGCCCTCGCCCACGCCCATTTCTGTGATGTCCCCGCGAACTGTTGTGATGCACCAACAACAACAACAACAACAACAATCGGCTCGCGACACAACTAAACAAGCTCGTTTCATGGACTGTAACGAATTGTCAAGTGCTGTCAAAAGCACGTCGAACAAAAGCACAAAATTGTTCGTGGAACAACAATTACATCATCGTCACATGCAAGCGTGTGCGGTGCACGGAGCTCAGCCGGTGGGTGCGTTGCGTGCGGCCAGCTCATGGTTCGGTTCATCGTCTCATTTGAACCACCATGTTGCTCATTACAACCAACACGTGGCGCCGGCGGCCAATTATACGTCTCATTATCACGTGCCAGCGGCGTTAACAGCTAACGGTATCAAAATGATCAAGCCGGTGACAATCGATAAGCAGCGGCACGCGTTAATGTTGTGGCAGCAACAGCAACAATATTTACAAACAGCGAGTACAGTGGCACATGCGAATGCCAATCGATTGATGGGCAAAAGTTGTATGAACTTGAGTGAGCTCGAGTGTACGACGACAATGCACAACAATAATGCCACGCGACCAATGTCCAATTGTCGGCCCACATCACATCAAGCAACAGCGTTGTATGCTAGCAACAGCAACAACAATGTTTGCTCGTCGTGCTCATGTTGCTGTAACGGCACAACGGTACAGCAACAGCAACAAAAAACTCGCTTAATGATTGATGACGACGATTGCACTGCCTGTCACTGCTGCTCAACTGTTGCTGCAACGACTCTGTCCGTCGATAGTGTGGTTGGCCTGACTAACGGTACCGTCGGCGCCAAGACATCACCGTCGTCGTCATCGTCGCTGCTGACCAATAGAGCGACATATTGTGTGGAGCGGCCATTGTCGCCAACGATCGGCTCGCCGACACATTACACACAACATCATCATCAGCAGCAACAACAGCAACAGCAACATTATCATCAACATCAGCATCAGCATCAGCATCAGCATAACCAACGACAAGCAGCGACTTACGGCACACAAACAATCAGCAGCAGCATCCATAGAGATCAGCAGCAACAGCAACAGCGAATGCATTACACTCAAACAAATGATCGCTATGACAACTCGTCGCTATCGTGCAATAATTGCGCCAATTGCGGTGCCAAGACTACGCTCGCTGCCATTGCCCACTCACAAACAGCAACGACGACAACAGTGGCGCCACCACCAGCGCCAGTAACGCCATCATCGGCAATCGTGACGCAATCATCATCAGCAGTAGCTCGAGCAGCAGCTCAGCTGCAAGCGCCACCACCGCCACCGCCGCCACCACCGACAAGGTCGTCGTCGTCGTCGTCGTCTTTGTTGTTGAGCTGTTGTCATGATTGTCAGATTGGCGCCATGAATGACAACAAGAATGGCAATCTGAATTATCAAGCGAATGTTAAAGAAAACGAGGCCACTGCTAAGTGTGGCAACAGTAGCACACCGTGTTCTCTTGATTATCGCTCGACGACAACAATGTTAGCACAACATTCATTGAGCAACAGGTGAGTAGAGCACAATCACATTCATTCCATTCATTTCTTCTACTCTGATATTCAAACTTTTGACAGTCAGAGTGGTTTAATGTTGAGTTGCTTGTTCACTATTGCGTGACCAACATCGACAAGACACAGCACGGCAAGGCACGTGAAAAATACGGTCAATGAGAGAGTTTTATTATACACACACACACACACACATACACACACACTCGAGCAAGTGTGGCAAGTGTCGGCCTCTGAATCAGAAATCAGACGCAAAAAGTCAGAAAGTTCTCTCTTTCTTCGCTAAGAGCAGCACTGTAGAACAAGTATCATCGTTTCTTTACTAAAAAGTATGATTTCTAGTAAAAGTACATGTCACTATTGACTATTTGATTATATCACGCGACACGGAGTGACATATTTTCACGTGCGCTCTTTCTCTCTTGTCTGGTTTGTCTCTTGATAAGATTTCGATCGCTCTAAATCTCTTGCACACGATCAGAGCTCAGCCAGTTCAAATAAACTAAACTAGTGAGCGCTAATTTGAATGCCAAAGTCGAACTTTTTTTTATTACCGACGAAATATCACGTATTAAGTTTGTATGATTGACACACACACACATTCATGAGTACATTCAGAGTAGTTTCAGTGTATTGCGTAATGCGTGTATGAGTGCACGCACAGTGTATACACATGAGCATGAGTGTGCAAAGTCGAGTGTGAACGCTTGTAGAACGCCGGACAAATTGAATTATTATCGTTATTAAATTAAGAATCGGGGATCATAATCATTGTAATTGTAATAACAGTTAATGATATTAATGTTAATACTGGTAAAGGTTTGTGTGTTGCTCTCTATCTATTGAGCTTCGAGCTTCGAGTGGTAGAAAATCAATCAACAGCAGGCGTTGTGTATGCTGTCCGTGCAAACAAACATAACAACAACGACAACAGCGGCAGTAGCAGTTATCAGCTGATATCAATGTCCAATGCACGCGTTGTGTAGCAACTTGTTGAACTGTGCTGCGTACGTTAGCTCTGAATCAGCTAAGGTCAAGGAAGTGTGAATGAAAAGAAGTGTTAATTATCTCGTGCAACCATTCAACGGTCAGTGCGCTAGTCAGGCTTTGCGCAAACTTGCCACCGCTTGAACGCAAACTCTTTCAACGCATTCATTGCGCCTTGCGAAAGATAGCTTTCAAGTGCGATTCACTCTCTTGTGTGTAATGTAATTGATTATTGTATTTCAAGAGAAGAGATATAAGTTCATTGCAAGGTACAGTTAATAACTGCGACTTGTGGTGCGCCATCAACAAAGCAACAAAACAACAAAGCACGTTCTTCATTTCACCACCAACAATTCGTGCAAGCCGATCGCTGACGAGTAGCTTTCAAGCCAATACGGACGACTGAGCATTGTTCGGGCTCGGTCAATATTTGCTCGTGCTGTTCATTTATTGATGCATTTTACGATCGAACCGAACTGAACCGAACCGAACCGAACCGAACCGAACCGAACTAAACCGAGCTGATACGATCGACTGCAAGCCTAGCATTGGCATTGTCGTCGTCAACGATACGATTGTCATTTGCAATTGTCCGATGGCCTGATGGAATGAGATAGGTAATCGTTGCGTAAACGTTGAACGTTAAACGCCTACGTGACGCTAGGTAGCCAGCCAAATTTCTCATCGATAAGTGGCTACCTTTTTTCATCGCCCGATTGTGCAGATTGCATTCGATCGATCGAACAGAAATAAAATGAAATGAAAAAATCGATCAAACTAGACAACAAAAACTAAACGAAACGAAAGGAAGTTGGCCTGCGTGTGTGTGTGTGTGTGTGTGTCATTGTGTGGTCATAGAAAAAAAAGCATTGGCAAGACACGCGATTCACTGTATGAACTGTACAACATTAGAATGACGATTTGCTCATATCCAATGAGTGATGAGCGATCACGGCTCGCAGATCGCGGCCGCTGACACATCGAACGCTGAATACAATGAACTATCGTCAATAATCTATCGATATGAATGCAATCAATGTCTGTTTTTTTCTCAATGCTTAGGTGACAACAAATCATCAATCATCGACCAATTTCATTGACCAACGTCGTTGATAATTAACGTTCTCTTTCTTTTGTCCCATTGCAACGCATAGTCCATCGGGCAATCATCACATTCGGCGCACTCCCTTGCCACAGTTGTACAGTCCAAAGCGAACGCATTTATCAACATTTGGCTCTCCAGTTGCACCACCACAATTGCCACAATCAGCATCGCCATTGTTGAGCCTGAGATCACCAGTTGCAACAACATCGGCAACCTTGTCTGTGTCCGGTCAATCAGTTGCTGCTGGTACGCTTCCACCGCCGCCACCGGCCGCCCCAAAAATTGTTCTACCTCAATCGATGGGTTTCGTTGACGAGCTCAAGCAATTGGCCCAACGTTGCGACACCAACAGCGATAATTTGGCCACTTCGTTGCTGAAGAAGACGCGACAACGTAGTGCGAACAACAAGCCGACATCCAAGCAGCAGTTAACGAACGTCAAGCCAGCCGTTGGGGGCATTGACAACGACGACGGCAAGCGCCGTCAGCACGGTAAGTTCACACACATACACACTAGAGATTGCATTTACAAACAGGCAGACGGGCAGAGTTTCGAATAGTAAGAGTCGATGTAGTAGCGACAACAATAGCGTGAAGCTATTTTGTCATTGCTGCCGCCAGTTTAGAGTTCACTACTAACTGGTTAGATGGCCAGCTAGTCGACCAGACAGACAGACAGAGAGAGAGAGATGTGTCATTGTACGTTTGGCGCTGTTGTTGATAAACAGCGTGTGAGCTGTAAACAACAACAACAAATATGTCAGAACAATTCTTCTTCGGTGTTGCCCATTCAGTGTTGCGAGGCATTAGACGAATGACTGACTGGCTAGACCGCCAGTTGATGCACTTGCTGAGGCAGCCAATTAATTGTCGTCACACACTCGACGTGAAACACTTGACGTGATGCCGCATGGAATGCCAGTATTGTAGCATTCACGCTGATGTGAAGCAAACAACCGCGACTTTGCCTCACGCTTGCTCAGCCCTCGATGCTATTGTTGAGTGCAAACGCCAGAGAGTATTTAATAATTTCCCAAGCTGCATAGTCCTGCACATCTATTATATTTACGTTCAGTTTTAGTCATCATCAGTCTCAAGCTTAGCCTCAACTTGGTTGGTCAACACTAACATTCGATGAGATTTATATTCAACTTGACTTGATGACTAACTTTGTCGTTCACTTGCAACGAATTGGAGCACACAAAAGCACATACCGTGTCTTACGTTCGCTATTCTACGTTGTTCTGTTCTGTTAACTTTATTATCATTACTAAATCCATCACCGTAAACAGACCAGTTTACGTTACCAGTTCATGCACGCTGTTGCATCATACAATGCAATTCTAACTGTGTACTCGTAATTACACCGTACGTGATACAAACGCCATACAAACTGAGCTGAGCTGAGCTCAAAATGACGACAACAACGACGAATGAAATTCGAGGCCATTTTTGCCCTCGCTAGCTTGTTGCTTTATTTTATTGTGCCGTTGTTTGCTTGTGCTGCTTTATTGTGTGACACGCACTCATAAGTCACACAATATAGCAGCGCGAAAACAACATCCGTCAGCAAACAAAACATTTCAATTCATTTGTGTTGCCCACACGGTGATGATCACACTGATGATTTCCTGCCAGTTTAAGTTTACTTGTTGTAAACTTTAGGCGTGTCGATTTCTGATCTCATTTCAAGTTCATTGCGTCTGCCACAATTTATTGCGACATTTATTTCTTCTATTTCTGTTTAACAGCGACCAATATACAAATTGTTGTCGTTGAATAGTTGTTCGTTCACTTCGTTCGAACGACAAAAACTATTGAATTTCAGTCCATTCTCTATTTATTCTCGATAATACACGAGATTTCTCGAGATACATGCGAGATTTGTGCTGGCTGGCCTTCGTTGAGGCTGTAATTTAGTCACATTTTCTATGCTACTGACTTGTAGACAATTACAAAAAGTGCAATTCCTGACAACGATCCACGTTCGTTTGCCTCACAACTTCAAATCTAATCATTCGATTCGAAGTTTCTACAAATCAAAGTACTTCATCACAGCAGCACTCGGCAAAGCGTCACGATGTTTCGTGCTTACCTGTTGTAATGAAGAAGACGATTCTTTGACTTGACAACTGAATGCCAACTAACTTTAAACGAATTGTCTCGATTCGAATGAATTGATAAGTTGCTTGAGTTGATCTAGGATCTCACAACAGCTGACTCTGTAACAACTAAAACAAGCTGTAAAGACAAGATGCAACGTTTTCTTGTCTCTTCTAGCATCCAATAATACGCATCAATGGTAAATGTTGTGAAGAAGAAAAAGCAGTTCAAAAAACAACAACAGCCAACTTTCAACTATGGCAAATTGTATTTGTCCAAAAGTCACGCCAGAACAATCACTTGAGAATTGCTCTTTCTCTCTTACACAATCGACACAGAATTGCGTAAGAGAGCGTATAAGGCATGCACATTGCTTTTGTGTTCAGATCAGAACTTGTTAACTTATTTCATTTGCAAAATATCTTTGTGAGCTGATGAAGCTGGCTCGGTGATGACTAATCAGATAACAGCAACAAAACAAAACATGATTGTTTTAAAGCTAAGCTCGTTTCATTACATGATTAGTTGCTAATCAAAGTTACGCAGTATGTCGACAAGTCTCTACTCTTGCAGCTAATGGAATAATTATTCAATATTCTAATCAGTAGATGATCTACATCTGTTTGCTCATTGTTGCTCGAAAAGTTGTTCTAGAATGAAAAACAATAAGACTTGTTACATGGATGCATCACTAAATGAGTGTTTCGCAATGAGCTTGGATCAACGAACATGTGGTTCCGATTAAAACATGTGGTTATAGTCTTTGTAAAAGGTGACGATCTAAATTGGCGTTAAAACAAACGCAAAAGATGCATCCGCCGGTAATCGAAACCGGGCCTCTTCGTTGGAAGCGAAGAATCCTAACCACTGGACCACGGATGCTACTTATGACAATGCTGTCACAAAATCTCGAAACATTCATTCGACAAACTGAACTAAAACAGTCTTCAAGTGTTCAAAGGAATATTTAGGCAATGACTTATTTTTAGCTAAAACTGTTTACCGTCTGTCTACTCAAGAGTGTCGATGATCCTATAGCCTCGGTTTATGATTTTTGTGTGGTTCTCATTGACTCCAGCAATATGTTAAGCATATCTTAAGCTATCAGGTAGAAAGTGTTCTGACACATGAGCGTGATTCTTTTCATCGAGCGAGATTGAGCTCATTAGTTGGGTAAAGAACACACAATACACACAATTCCTGTCTTATATTTTTTGACAACAACAAACTTATCTCTTTCATTCAGACAACAACAAAGATATATAGAAAGTTCATAGTAAAGAAAAAAATCAGATTAGCATTAGCTGAAGATTTCCTGGCTGCTACTCTACTACTAGCTTTGATACACAACGCCCTATGATCATTGTTCCTTCATTGATCGTGCGACTCGAAGAAATGAGCGTGGGTAAAAGTAAATTCATCATTGTGTCGCTCGGCTAGCTGTTCATCTCATTAACAGGTGCAAATTCTCTATTGTAACTAACTAGATTTGCATATACACTTTCGTTCTCGATGCACTGCTTAAATGTGCGTTCTTTGTGCATCTTTGTCGCTCGAACGATGGGAAATATCACGCTCGGACTTAGTTCTTACATTCGTTCGTCCTTTCAAACTCAAGAATTTGGTTTGCCGCTTGACTAGACTCGAGTTGCATTTTGCTTGCTTGTCGAAAACATGCTCAGATCTTGTTTAGATTGTACACACGAATTGGGCGCTTTGAGCGAACAATCGCTCGAGAGCTGGAGACAAGTTAAGATGATGATGGTCATTAGATTGATTCTTGTGGTTGCTGTTGCTTCCCGCCCACCGAGTTGATGCGCTGACCGCAAGTTCTCAGCGCATCATTCTATTTTTTCTTGCTCCTCAATGCTCTATTAATCGTGCTAGCTAGCCCAGCATATAGAATATAGAATGAGCAAGTTAAATATTATATATTGTCGAAAAGGATGGAGGTTCATAATGAAAATACTGTCAAAACTGTTGCAACTTGAACAATCACAGAACGCACCAGAAGATGGTCGAATGCAAACAAAGCTGAATATCAATATTCACAGTCTTGACTAACTACCTTCACAACGTAATGTTCATTAGTTGTGGCTGTTTCATCGTTGAATCGTGTTGAATGAATCAGCACGATTCAAAGCAGCATCAAGCTGAGGTCCCAAAAACAGATGAAAATGAATTGTTCAAAAGTTCCAACACGTATCGCTTGCGTTAACTCGTAAATCAGTGGAGGTTTCTGAAGTTTCCGCCAAGTCTATACTACGAATAACGCGCGAAAAAGGTAGAAGGGTTGGCACTTTTGTTCAGAATACATTGGTTCAGATGATGGTCGGGACATTCTTTCAAGTAGTTATCTCGAAAGAATGTTTTGTTTAGTTAGGTTTCGTTTTAAGCTCAACATGAATGGCAAAAGTGTATCATGACGAGCATGTGGTTTGCATCCATTTTATGGCACACACACAACTACAAGCTCTCTAAACTTAAACTTTAATCTGAGAAGCAAGCTGCGGTTTCATGATTGCTCTCATGAAGGCAATAATTACAACAACCATCACTAATTAACAATAACGCTCTCATGTTATTCCGTATTCTTCCGTTTCTATTATTTTATTACCTTTCATTGGCGTCACTTCACTTCAATGATGTTTCATGTAATTGCACTGGCACTCGCACTGGCACTCGCACACACACACACACACACACACACAACTGTGTTCGCAATTAACTTGTTGCTGAAAAACATTAAAACATTGTTAATGGCCACAATCAAATAGAAATGCTTATGCAAGAATTTCGTGCAGCTCACTCACGAATGTTTGGTGCCAGCATCAACAACAGCAACGACAACAGTAAAACATCCAACAGTTGTGATTCATCATCGTCAGGTGTTTCGTCATCATCATCATCATCGTCGTCGCGTTCGTTGGTCTCGCCAACTGCATCAACAACTAGTAACACGACAACAAGCAGCTCATTGAGCGCGAATGGACAAGTCACAACACAACTTGAGGAGCAGCCATCATCACATCGATCGTGTTCGACCAAACCACAACAACAGCAGCATCAACAACGCGCGAGTGTCCTTAATTTTGAGTACGAATCCACACCGAAGGAAAAAACAAGTGCAAGCCATAAAACAAGCAACGGGCGGCCAACAGGGACCCACAACAACAGTGACAACAATCAAAACAACAACAGCAGCAGCCACGAGCTCCCACCGACTCTACCTAACAGTAATAATAATAATAATAATAGTGCGCCCAATGTACGCACCAAGACCACTACCACTGGCAACAACTGTCATGAGACCAAATTAGTGCCAAAAGGACAAAGTGTTGCTGTGATCAGTGCATCGCCCACGGGGACAATCATAAAAGCAATACAAACCAAACGAGTGCATAGTGGCTCGCACATAGCGCCATCTAGCGACCAGCAATTGATTAACTTAACTCGATCGAAATTTAAATTCTCATCGAGAGAGGGCGCCACGCAGTCCACGATCAACAAACAGTCAAGTTCAAATGGACCAAGCAACAACAACAACAACAGCAGCAACCGTACCGTCATTCAAATTCGACAACTTGGTGGCGGTCGAAGTCAAAAATCAACCCCAGCACCGGCCCCACCTCCTCCAGCAATTGTTTCAGCGTCTCAGTGACATTTGATTTAATTCAAATTACGACTATTAATGATGAATAAAATACAAAGTTACAATGCTCATTTTATCACTTGTTGTCTTGACAAAATCAAACTGTCTCTCTCCCTATAAGTCTAAAGTCTCGATAATAAATCCAATTGATAGTGGATTGATATTGGTTAATCTTGAGATCTTGTGTTGCCCAGGTTTGCTGCTGCTACTGCTGCTACCACTAGCTATGCTCTGACACAACGGAAACTTCATGAAAAGTTCATTTGCACTTGTTGTTACTGTTGTCAATCGTTTGATGTTATTATTATGAGAATGTTGAAGTGCAAAAGCTACAGTCGTCTACTAATGTACGTTTATTTATTCTGGACGAGAGTCGTTGACTGTGCTCTCCTCTCTCTCTCTCTCTCTCTTTCTACGAGTGCTGAAAATTGTAAACTGAATTCTTTCTTCAATTAATTGGCGAGTTGATATTTTGGAATTTGTGCGTGTATGTGTAATGCATGCAACAAGTGTGGCATACCAGAGACTAAGTAGCGAGTAGTTGGTGGAGAACGAGCGAAACTCTCTGCGAAAGGCGCTAGGCGAAAGTCAGCACTTTCGCAGAGTTAAGATCGATTCAATTATTCACGTATGAATGAACAACCTTTACTTGAGTTCAGAAGAGTTACCTTAACTTACTAACTATAACTTTAACTGACTAGTTCAGTCACTACTCAATTCAAGAGCTCCGGCCCAAAGAGCACACACACACACATTGCGACTGGTTTGATCTAAAATTTGCGCATATTTATCAATCTAAAAGTGTAAAGGGAGCGTGTATCAAGCCGGTTATACACAATACAGTGAGCACTCATAGCTAGTTAGTCAAATTGCAATGCGTGAAACTAGAAGTGTGTAGAGAAAACAAGTAGCCAACAGTTGTTGGTGTTGGTGTTGGGTGACGGCCCTTTCAAGTTAGAGTTTATTGTGAGGTTTGTTGTCGAGCTTGAGTCATCTTGAGTCTCAAATGTAAATCTCATAAAGTGGTATCGTAAAGTTTAGTCAAGATTTAAGTCGAGCTTTGCACTCTTTATTTTTCGTAAACAAGTCATAATAATAATAATAATAATAATACTAATGAATTCAATTCCATTCAAATGAACAACAGAAAAGAGTCGCACATAATCTTTCTAAACGTTCAACCTGTAGTCGTATCGATACAACAATAATTACTTCACTAATATTGAAAAGATTATTCTTTTCAGTTCTATTGTTTGTGTCGATAGATGAAACGAATTGTCATTACCACCATCAACGATCAACACGTGTTGGTGTGTTTATTTCTCAAGTGTATTTATTCCGCCGTTCATCATCAAAAGTATTAAACAATTTGTGATAATTTCCCTCAATTCTAATGTATTCATCGAATTAACGAGTTGTCAAGAGAGCCCGTCGACAAGTTCGAAAAATCCGAGCATCAATCATCACGACAGAATGACACACATGGAACAAAGAACAAGAAAATTATCGTGATTCCATTATCAACTCATTGTGGTGCATTGTGTGTTTACACAATCCTACCGATCGACTTTTGCTGCATCAGCTGCAGTGAGCCAATACAATAACGACAACTAGTGAAGCACGGCGGCAAGCCGTGTAGACGTTTGTTGCTTGACGTGCAATATGAACGGTATCTCTTTAACCAACAACATGTGGTAAGTTTAACAGCCATTGCATCAGTTGTTGTTGTTGTTGTTGCTCGCTCTGATACACAATCATCAAATCATCATCAAATCAGTTGACTTGAAGTTGAGTCAATACTTAAGTGTTGTCAATGTGGTGCCAACATTTGCAGCAGTCAACAACAGCAACTCACTCACCCACTTATAAGAAGTGGCGTGTTATCTTACAAGAAACACTACGAGCACCGAGTGTTATCTATCGATGTGTCACTGCTAACAGTGCTAGTGATATTGTGAGGCACACGTGTTAAACTCAACATGTAGGCGCGAATATCAAGCCAGATAAACATAATACTGATAATAGTGTGATAAAAATAATGTCCAACCATTTCCTATCTCTACGTTAGGTCCATACAAAATATGTACGTCTCAATTGGTGGTACTCCGGGCGGCGGTAAGTGTCACTCATTGCATTTGTAAATTGTGCTAGCAGTCTCTCTCGTCACCAGTTGTTCATGTAATTCAAATTTTTTACGTTTATGAATGATATGTATCGACACACACAATTTCAACAATGGAAGTCATGTGCAAGCCAATGGACAATTTCAATAGCTTAGCCACAAGTCCAACGCGCGAACATATTGACAATATTCGCGATCAAGTACGTCATCTCGACGCCAAGGATCCCGAGATTCAACACGTGATTTTAACCAAAGACTCGGAGACAGGCATCGCCACTATTTGTCTCAAGAGTGGGGCCAAGAATGCCTTGAGTGGCCGAATGATATGCCAACTAACTGATGTCATCGACGAATTGGCCGTTTGGAGTGATGGCAAAGGTGTGCTGTTGTACGGCGCCGATGGTTTCTTTTGTTCGGGCAGTGATTTGGTAACGGTTAAACAAGTGGCCAATTACGAAGACGGCTACCGAGTGGCCACATTAATGCAATACAACATTGCCAGATTTCAAGCTTTGCCCATGATTTCAATGGTCCTAATAGAAGGTTCCGCCTTGGGCGGCGGGGCTGAATTGACGCTGGGCGCCGATTTGCGCGTCATGACACAATCATCCAAGATTGGCTTTGTTCATATGCGCGTGGGCGTGTGCTGCGGATGGGGCGGTGGCTCACGTTTAGTGCAATTAATCGGACCATCGCGTGCCACAGAAATATTGAGCTCGGCTCGAACAGTGGGCGCTCAAGAGGCGCTCAACATTGGTCTAATCAATCACATCATTAGCGATTGCGACGAGACGAACCATCAACAGGTGCTCGAGAAGGCACTCGACTATTTGAAACAGCACTTGATTGGTGCCAGGCCCACATTGTTGGCTATGAAGGCGTTGGTTAATGTTGCACGTGCTCTGCCTCTTGATCAGGCGTTGGCTGCTGAGGCACAACTATTTGCGTCAACTTGGGGAAAAGAGGCCCACAGAGCAGCTCTGTCCAGCAACATAAAGCATCGATGATTCATTGACCGATAAACGGCGATCCACTAATTGAAAGGAAAGAAGAGGGATTCATTTACACAGTAGACGCACGCACACATACATTCAGTCAGTTAGTCGTTCGTTCGTTTGTTCATTCGTTTATCAGTTCGTTCGTTGCACTCGGCAGACAAACAATCATTCAGCAATACGTGATATCAATCAGCGTTCCACTATTCTATCTCTCGTGTACTCACAAGTAAATGCAACTTAAGTTTGACGAAGTCGATTGTTTGGTCAATTGCTAGCTACATAATCTGTGTAGTCTCTTTGTTTGTTCTCCTATTCTTATTGTTGTGTAATATGAACAGGCGTCAAAATAGCGTCACTTGATTTCCATCCCCCACAGTGAGATGAAGTTAGAACATTACAAGAATAAAACAATGAAACATTTTCAATGATTGAAGCAACAGCAGATATTACTGAACACAATTGGACTGACAAATATGACTGGTCCATGATGAAATATGCCAACAATGTGATGAGTATCTCTGCATCACTGATGATAATTTGATATGAGAAAAAAAATGAGGAATGAATTTCGGCTTTATCTCGACAACATGGTTGAACGACAGTCAGCTCTGAATCGATGTGAGCAAATTAAGTATCAGAATACTAAATGTAATGTACCGATTGTTTGCATTGTGTCTTTTAATGTAAAATGTGCTCTGAAAAAGTGAGTCGAGTTTTGAACAGACTCGATTTAGTTTATCGTTGTTCATACAACATCAAATTAAGAAAAAAAATGAGATTTTTTTAAATCCTTACAACAGATTTTCTAATAGCACACATGGCCCAAGTAATAGAATGTCAATTTGACATTAAAGCTGCTTCAGTTTAGCTACTGATAACGAATTGTCACAGTCGTCACAAAATTGTTTCACTTGCTTGGTCAATAAAATTGCATAATTCAGTCGAGGAGACAACAAGTGCATCGAGATTATGCGCTGAGAGTGTGCATGCTGGAGTAATGGTACAACAGAGGTCGTAGTTTAGTTACAAACACTGACACAAGAAGCAGCTTAAAAAGCTTCTGAATACGACGACACTGTGACTATTACGACGGTGTTGTCACTGTGTGCTGTATTATTGAATGGTGAACGAATGGAGACGATAGATTCGAGTGAGAGTACGAAGGCGAAGACGAAGACGAAGGCGAGAAAGAAATTATCAGAGAATGAAGCGTATTCAGTGCAACAACAATGGACTGCCCTCGCCTGCTTTGGTGTGTCGAGTTGTCTGTCATTGTCGTGCCAGCAATAGCCGTGTTGTCTTTATCGTGGTCGTTGTTGCGTATGTCAGTCGCAATGTGCGTCTGTGTGTGTGCGTGAGACATTGTCGTTCGTTCGTTTGTTCGCTTGTTCATTGCTGTAGTCGAGCATAGCCGACAATTGCGTAACGAGCAATTGTGTACGAGCACTACAATCAAAGCGTTGACGTGAAACTCGACGCTCTACATGAGACGACGATAGAAGCAGAATGAACGAACAAACGAACCCACAAGCGAGCGACCTAGCGACCAAATAAGTGGAAGCAAATTTTGAGATGCAAAAATTTCAACTGACGCTTTGTTGCTCTCGAACTAGTAGTTCATACAATGCACCGTAGCGAAGCGAGCATAGCAGAATATGATCTGAGTATCGCACGAGCAACTGACTGTAGTTGCTAGCCTAGAGAAGCCGTAGCTGGTACTGGTGACATCTCTTCGATGTCATCTCAAGCGCTTACAGACATTTCTTAGTTTCAGCAGTAGCAGCAGCAACAGTGCACTTTTCTTGCAGCTTCTCGTTCTTTTGAGCGTCGAAGTTTAAGCGTTGGTGCTAGCGATATATCGCTGCACGCATGTTCAAAGTTGGATACCAGCAACATCTCTCATGCTGGCTGCTCTAAAACTCTAAAGCTGCACGCTAGTCTATGTCGCTAGCTATGGCGGCACGGCGTGGGTACGGAAGGACAAACATGCTGGCACAAATCACAGCTGCAACAAGAGCTATAGCAGCGGCGGTTGCATCATTCTTCGAGCTCCTTCATTCAAGCTGTTGCTGCTGTTGTTCGCGCGCGGGCACGTTAGCAGTAGTAGTGGCATTATAATCACGTCTGTCCCTTGCTCCGCTTCGCTCTGCTCTGTTACGAGTGTGGACCTCTACAGTGTTCTTTGTGTGTCACGTTCCGTTGTGTGTGAGTCACATTCACTGGCTGCTTTCTCAAATATCCCTGCCCAGCCAGCAGCCAGCAGCCTGCAGCCCACGACACACGCAACTGTAAAATGTATGGTGCGTGTGTCGTGGGCGCAATCATTACGGACGCAATCATCTTCATCTTCATCTTCATTCTTCGCAATTGCTATTCTCATTTTTGCCTCTCATCTCTCGCTAGCTCTATTTCTTTGGTCTCTCTGCACAATTCTTCTCTTTCTTGTTCTTGAGTGAATGTTTGATCCCAACCACGCATACTTGTCTTCGCCACGCATATACCGTACGCACGCACGCTTTCGCCTATGCTGCGTATCTATGAGCATATGTGTATGAGTTTATGCCTGTGCTTTGAACTACCGGCAAGGCTCCCGGCAACAACACTCGCTTGCTTTTACGCGCACGTTAGTGTACCAGCTGGAGCTAGCCAACCAATAACATGCTTCAGCGTGAACCTCCAGCGAATACGACGAGTACCTCTCTTCTAGCAGCGTCGTGTCTTTCACCCTTGTCGTTGTCGTCGTCGTTGTCGTCAGCGTGCTCATCAAGCTCATGCAAAATGTTACGCGACAAACCAAGATAGGAAGGCAAGGCCCAAGACAGGTAATCCGTTCTATACTATCTATAAATTTCATGGACTCAATTAGCACTTATTATATTACGCGCAATTCGTATGACCACAGAATATCAATATCTCAATTAAATTCCAGCTATATAATTGTTGTTGTTGTTGCTGCTGTTAAAGTTGTATTATACATGCGTGCGTGTGTCAACATAAACAAGAGAGTCAACACCAAGGTCGATAATGGTCACAATATTTTCCTACAGTAAACAAAGTTCATAAAGTTATATAAGTAATATTACTTTTAAAGAGAATATTACAAATTTCAAGGAAATATTTATTTATTATACACGCACAACGATCTTATTGATTTGCTTCACTTACATCTATTGAGTTTGTTTTTTTTTGAAAAAAGAAGGAACAGAAAGAAGAAGAGAGCAGCAACAACAACAAAGTGAATCTAGCGTGAAGCGTCTCATTTGCTCGATTTTGAGCTCATGAGCTCGCATCAAGACCATGACCAAATACCATTATTCGAGGCAATTACAATAATTGTATTGACTCACGCATAACGAAGCACACATTGACGTCCACTTAAAGCTAAACAAAAACAAATATTTTCACACGAGACAACTTTGCGCTTGCTCAATCTCAAATCGTTCGTCAGCGATCAACAGAAACAACAGCGACAACAATCAAAAATACCACAAGCACATTTTGTAGTGTGCAATCTTCGGACGGACACCGAGGCTCACAAGCTCAGAGCTCTTGAAACTTTGAGCCGGGCCAATTTCACAGTGCAAGCCTCGATCTGAGTGGAGCTCAGGAACGTTGCTGTACCTTTGGGGTACATAATCATCATTGAGCGAGAACTATGAATGAGTATCTGCCGTCGTCGTTCAGTATAACGGCGAGCCCGAGTGGCGGAAGGTTCGACTTTGATGACGGTGGTGCTTATTGTGGTGGTTGGCAAGATGGCAAAGCGCACGGTCACGGCGTTTGCACGGGCACCAAAGGCCTAGGTGAATACTCTGGCTCATGGCATTTTGGCTTTGAAGTGTGCGGTGTTTACAAATGGCCATCGGGAGGAGTTTACGAAGGAAGATGGCAGAATGGTAACAATTGAAACTCATATCATGAAACACTACACTCGCTCAACCAGTTTATGATGATCTTCTAACACATTCTACCACATTCACTTTTGGTGTGTTTCTTGTACAGGAAAAAGACATGGGGTTGGTGTTGAATACATGGGCAAATGGATCTATAAAGGTGAATGGACTCAAGGCTTCAAAGGTGCGTAATATTGTGTGTTTTCTATCATTGTTACAACAAGATATTCACAATTGAAAATAAGAGACACACATCCATCTAATTGATTTACACTATATGCTTTGATCATTCATTGCTATTGACAGGTCGTTATGGTGTTCGCTCAAGCTCTGTGTCGGCTGTCAAATACGAGGGCACCTGGGCTGTCGGCTATCAAGATGGCTACGGTTGGGAAACTTACGCAGACGGTGGCAGCTACCAAGGTCAATGGTTCAAGGGTATGCGGCATAACTACGGTGTACGCTCATCGGCTCCGTACGGCGACTGCAGCCATCAATCGGGCAATCAAATTCAATTAGGCTCAACGAAAGTACAAAGTAATTCCATGCAATCGTCTTCGTTCGAAATCGATGACGATTTGTTAGCTAGCGACGAGCTTAGGCCCACATCGGACCGTCTGATGAGTGAGTAATGTTTTATCATGCGAAATGAATTACAACATTTTGTAATCACCGAATATATGCTATGACATAGGTCGTCTGATATTTCACAATAATTGATTTTGTTATATTGTATATTTACTAACAATCAATATCTACAATTCTCTCTATAATGGAATGAGCAGCCTCAAAAAATGGCTTCGTGTTGGTGGCGAAACCATTGGATCCATTGCCAGCCATTGCTGGTCGTGATAATAGTGATAAAAGTAGACGAAATTCACTCATCGACAAAGCGCTTGGTCATTCGACGAGCTCCACTCACTCAACTGCTAGCATATTCCGAGGTCTTCGCTTCAAGAAGCAACGCTCAACGAGTGATCTCGATGCGGCCACAACACGTGAGGCCAGTGGTGTTGGCCAGCATCATTTAGATGCACGCAATCAACACAGTAACGCCGGTGATCCGCCTGATCAATATGGCGAATCAGCATCATCGTCAGCTGCAGTGTTTGCATTGTCGCCCGAAGAACTTGACATTACCGATCCAACCACTGTTGAAACGTACATGGGTGAATGGAATCTAGATAAACGTTGCGGTTACGGTGTTTGTGAACGCTCTGACAAGCTCAAGTATGAAGGTCAATGGTCCAATGACATGAAAAATGGCTACGGTGTTACGACACACAAAAATGGTATCAAAGAAGAGGGAAAATACAAGAATAACGTACTCATAATCGACGCAAAAGTGAAACGATACTTCAAATTGCGTAGCACGAATTTGAGACAAAAAATCGACGATGCTGTCCGACTGGCCAATCAAGCACAAGAAGTTGCATTGAAAAAAGCCGACATTGCTATCACACGAGCGGCAACATCACGAGACAAGGCCGAGCAAGCCACTGAGGCGGCCGCTGAAGCAATCAAAGAGTCCCGGATCGCTTATTCAGTGGCGAAACAATACAGCGATCCCAGAATGCCATTCGGCTACCCCATGTCGGGCGGCGGAATGCCGGGCAACAATTACGGCGCCCCAATGGCGTACGGATCAACGTTCGAGACACCATTAAAGCGTCGCATGTCGTATTTTGGACATCATCACGGTGGACCCGGTGCAAAAGGGGCCGGATCCATGCACTATTCTGGAGGACCACATGAATATTGCGGCGGTTATAACGAAAATGAGCTACCACCTGACCAACATAGTCAGACAGAGACTGATCCGCACTCTAGTCGTCAGTTTTTGCGCGCACCAACGGCACCTATGAAGCCATTCGGTGGTCGCCGTGGCTCGTTCAGATATCCCGGATCCGAGCAAGCCGGTGGCTTGAGTCAGAGCTTAGCATCACAACCTAACATCAATCAAGGGCGTCATCATTTGTCCAGCAGCAGTAGTGTGATTATGCAAACTGACCCTTTCAATGATCATTTCGAGCATTACAGAAGTACAGTGACAGCAGCCAGAGCCAAGACACAGATGTTCCGTAAACAGACTAGCTTAGATCAATCGCACTTCTCATCGGTATCTAATCAACGCTTAGGCACGCCAACATCGGTGAGCTTCGAAAGCGATCAAGCATCGAAAACAAATCAATATAATCGACGTCATTCCGATAATTTAGCCGACATTCGACTGGACTCGCAAAACCAAACAAACAATAACAATTATCCGATGAGCGATATTGACCAGGCATCAAATCAGACACTCACGAGACTGGTCACCAGTGGTGAAGATCTGATGCCTGGCAACACCAACAACAGTACGCCACGACCGTCTTCAAGCAATTACGCTGCAAGCGGTAGTCGTGACACCCCGACCAGTGTGTCGCCCGATTTGAGCTCAATCTTGCGATCGCCGTCTCAACAACAGTCGCAACAGTATATGCCACAACGATTGCCTAACCACAACAGTGATATGTCGGCGTCTTATTTCGTACCGCCACACTCGATCGGCAATCACGTGCCAATGCGTGCGGCACGTGTACTAGCGCGACAAAAAACCAGCGATTCGTTTGGCTCCCCCCACGCGTTGCGAAGGCGAGCTCGACGCACGGCTTCGTTATCACGTGCCACATCCAGATCGGCCAGTGTCGAGCCGAACGGCTCACAATTGACAAAGACATCATTACAAACTGGCTCTATGACAGGCTCTACCATCATGGCTGGCCAGCTAAGCTCAATGAACACCCGCAATAACAGCCGTGACAGCCAATCGTCGTTGGCCTTCATGCTCGCAAACACTCATGATGGTTCTCAAAGTAACATGTGCAACCTATCTCGCAAACCATCCTTACAGGTGCATTATGATCCCGACTCAATTGGGCCTATCATGAGTCGTGAGGAGGTAGCCGCTCTTTCACATGCTCAACGTGAACAACGCCGCCTCGAGACCGAACTCAATGAGAGGCGCGCTCGCAATCCACTATTTTATCTATTTCTTTCGACCAAAGAGATGATTCTCCAGCGAAAAATGGTCGTCGCCTGTTTGATTTTCAATAGTCTTTTGATTTATTGGTTCGCCGATCTTTTGTCCGGTTAAACAATAAAAATTAAAGGGTGTCCACAACTATCCCATGAAGAACAACCATTATTCGTAGATCCAACTCTTTTGGCAAGGAGTAAAGTCTACCAACTCTTCCGGCTTGAACCAAAGATTGATTTCCTTCTTAGCGCTTTCGACGCTGTCACTACCGTGAACAACGTTACGGCCGATTTCGATACAAAAGTCTCCACGAATAGTTCCGGGTTTTGAATCCGCAGGATTAGTTTCTCCCAACATGACACGACCAGTTTTAACGACGTTGAGACCCTCCCAGCACATGGCGAAGACAGGTCCCGAACTCATGTACGAAATTAGGCCAGTGAAAAAGGGTTTGGATGAAAGGTCTGCATAATGTCTAGAGAGTAAGGATAGGTCGGCTTGCTGAAACTTGGCTGCGACCAATCGAAACCCTTTGTCTTCGAAGCGTTGAATAATTTTGCCTACAAGTCCACGTTGGACGCCATCCGGTTTAACCATGATGAAGGTTCTTTCTGACATTTCGAAAGTTCTTCGATCTATATATGCTCTTGAAGGTTCGGTGTCAAAATTGATCTGATTTTAAATGCCTCCGTCGTTGACACCGTAGTGGTGCTAAGCAGTCCACAAATTTAGCGGAAGCGAAACCAGCGGTGAACGCGCGCAATTTGAATCAGTTGCATTTTCATGGTCCCCAAACGATGGTCTGAGCCCCAAACTTTGAGTTGAATATGAAATTTGGAGGTTAGAAAACAGTACTGGTCATCGTAAGATTTAATAGCATCTCTCTCTCTCACTCTGTCTTGGGCAACAACTTGAGTGAGCAATTATTGGCACAGCGAAACAAAAAAAATGCTGGACAAAATGCAACAGATTGCGTGCGTATGTTTGCTAATGAGCGTGTCAATGGTTTCGCTGCTGTCAGTTTTGCAATGTAATACTTTTGTGATTTTCAGTGTATGTTATGGATTAGTCTCGTTTCAATTGAAGAGGAACCAGTGCAACACCCACTCAAAGAAACCGATGATCGTTGATATGATTCCAGCTTTTGAGTCGATCATCGATCTGATTTCAGGGTCATCGATCATAAAGTCATCGATTACTTTTGCTTTGAGCCCTGCAGACCATGCACTTGACTTTCCATCTTGTAGTAGACTTGAACAAACTTGACCAACGAACCGTTTGAAACTGAATACAGTGTTATACTTGTCTTGTGACAACTTGATCATGTCTTTAGCTCGGATGAGGACATCATCAACAATTTCACGATAGGCCTGGATGTTTTCTTTTTGCTTAGCTAACTTGATGGTGTCCAATTCTTTTCCTAACTTCTCACGGATGGCGTTGTAATTACAGCAATTTTTAAACTCGCCGTAAGTACTGTCAAATTCTTCATATATTTTATTTGCCTCTAAGTCCAATCTTTGGTTTAGATGATCTTCGTTGATGGGAAGAGTAAAATATTTTTGGCTGGTGCGCTCTCTGTAACGATTAATCAGTCTATCCAAACCAGATCTGATGTATTCTTCTGCAATGTGGTCGTTGTCTTTGATCGCCACATTTGCCTTCTGCTGGAGGGTTTGGATGAGAAGGGCCAAAGCAGATTCGAAAATAGACTCTTCCCGGAAGTCTACGGCTCTCACTTTGAAGTCTTCCACACTGTTCTTGTGCACTTGAGAGATGAGGTTGTTGAGAACTACAGGTTTTCTGGGAGTCTTACGGTTGTCGGGCTTCAAAGTTTGCACGAAATTTTGCAAAAGATTTTCCGATATATTTGACAAATAAGCCTCAATCTGACGCCGATTTTCACCCTCGGTAGCGGCGATTAGAATGTCTATGGATTTTTTAAGCGCACTTACATGATCAAGCATCGATTCAGAGTCGAGCAAGTCTTGTAGAATTTCTTGCATTCGACGTGTCATCCTCTCTTTTATGATTTCAGCCTCTTTCTGCAACAAGCTTGATTTTAGTGGAAGACTCAACTTTTTTAGCTTTTCCTCGGTCTCTAACTCCATGTTGTTTTTAGTTTGAGAGCACTTCAATTTGATTTTCTTGTCATTTAAATCGCGTTTGGTTACGTAGACCCTCTGAATTGATGATTCTAAATCCCGTTTGGCTGTTCCTAGAGCCTCGTCAAGTCCGTGGAGTAGTTGTTCTAATAGGTGGAAAGCTTTTGCCTTGATTTGTTCATGGAACAAATCGAAGGCACGCAAACTCACAGGTTCATTGTTATTTACATCAATGATATAGATATCAAGTTCACCCTCGTAGAACTTTTTGCAATCGTCGGCGGCAGTCGATTGAAGCCTTTCAACAAATGCATCCCAACGGCTCGGAACATCCGCTAAAGATCCATCGTTGGCCGCTCTAACCAGAACCTGAAGAAGCTGTGCCATGTCGGCACCGTTCAAAAATCTGTCGTTTCTTTCTTTAGGCACAACCGTGGATCTTATTTTCTTGATGAGCTGATCGCGCTCTCTCCGATAGTCTCGGCTCAAGTCAGAGTCGGTGGCCTTTGATAGGTCCGTGAGCAATTCTTTGCTGAAGGCAGGGATGAATAATGTGTGGCAGTCAACACGCTCGAAAATGTCAAGGAGGCTGATTGTGTAATTGTCGCTTTCTCTTGAATGGCCAACCATGAGGCGATGTAACCATTGTGTCGGACTCTCGAGGTTGTGTTGCTCTTGCACAAAATCTTGTACGACCCATGTTAGTGGCGGAAAAGTTAGTAGGTCATGATTCAAGTCTGAGGTCCATTTACTTTTCGACATTTGCGATCTTAAGGCGAATAGTTGTGTACGTCGTGCTAACAGCTCAAGATAATCAATGTCTGATTGATCGATAATCTTGACGCTGTTGTAAAGTAGATGCGATGCGAGTAAAGTCGATACAGCAAAAACTTTAGCATCATAATTTTCGGTGACATTGTTGGCAGCAAAACCTTCGGTGTCGAGGAATATGAGTTGGACTTTTCTGGAGATGAGATGGGAGTGGAATTCCATTGGTTTACCCCACATCCATATACCCATTGTCTTTGGTTGAACAGAGGGTCCTATTCCGAAACCATTTGACTTGCCCATCAGTTGATTCATCAAAAATGACTTTCCAGAATGAAATTTGCCAACGACAGCCACAACTGCCACAGGCCCCTCTAGAGATCGAAGCATCTGAAGACTAGATTCAACAACACGTAGACCTTTATGGTCGTCGTCAGGTCTGACGAGCTGAATAGGTCCATCCTTGTCTTCGATCGTGGCAAGACTAGTTCTGGCAAATAATAAGATAAATATCGGTGAAAAATATATGATAGTTGATGCTTTCACCTGGTGTTTATGTTTTGATAATAACATTATGGCTCTCAAACAATTGTTCGAGGTAAATATGAAACAGGAGCTTTAGAAAACAGGACTGGTCATCGTCGGAATGAATAGCCGACCTCGTAAGCAACAATTTGTGTGAATCATTATTAACATAGCGAAACAGAGAATTGCTGGACCACATGTGACATGCGTGCGCACGTTCGCTTGCGAGTGTGTCATTGGTTCCACTGCTGTCTGTCTTACAGTGCGATGATAAGATGGCGAATTTGAATATATCCGCAGCTATCGCAATGAAAATCAATAAGATAAAATAGAACAAAGATGAATGGAAAATTTATATCGTCTATGCATTTACGTTTATTTGTTCTTAAGAGAACGATAGGTCGATGCGAATGACTTTATAGAATTTGAACTTGGAGTCCTCTGTGACTCAGTAAGAATTGAGCACACGATGATCGACACGTTTCTCGGCGATTGCTTGCAAGTAGCACTTCGGTTTTTCCGCCTCGCTCCGTTTGATTTTATATCCTAGACGGCGTGCTTTTTCGGGTCTTGATTTATGATCGATTCTATTTTACATCCATCTAGCTCTTTGAGAATATATCTGGCCTTGTAGAGATCTTGCTAAGAACATGGCAACTAATTGTATGACGGCACATCCTAAGCATACCATGGCTGCGGTGTACATGTTTTTCTCAAAAACCTCAGTAAAGGCCTCTATACAGCCGCGTGTGTAAATGTATTTGTTGACCTCAACCACCGAGCTTGTGTTTTGTATGCTGTTACCACACATCACATTGATTAGACCGCTGTCTAAATCGCGAGCACTGCGACAGCAGCTGTACGGTACACCACATCGTTCTGGGCTAGGGTTTGCCACAGAACAATTGAAGTAGATGTTTTGTGACCAATCTTTGTAGCCTTTGTCCGATACACCGCAACATTTGAGGCCAGTGTGCATGCTGTCGATGAGATTTTGAAGATTGGCATCATCTCGGTATTTCATCACCAAATCTTTAGAAAGGCCCTCTTTGAAATAATGTATGAAGGCATTCGGAAAGACAAATGCTACTGTTGATACAATAACTTCACCTATGAACAAGAATAAAAGCATAAAAGAATACTGTGGAATCGAGAATATTCAATACGAAGTCAATATTTAAATGTTAGTGATGTTGACTTGTTGTACCATGAAGCGCGCACGGAATTTCTTGGAGTTCTATCCAACTTACCAATTTTAACAAGCATATGTTTTCTCTCAAGGCTCCAAGACAGCCTGCAAAGCTCATCAAGAACGTGATTCCTCCAACGAACATCATAGCGAACGACACGTGCAACACTAAATGGAGCACATTAGACGCCCTTGGTAGACGCGTGAGGCCAACTTCGAGAATTTCCTCTGAGAATGACCATCCACCTAACCCGACCATAATTATGCCTATGAGCTGTAGAAGGGGAGAAAGTGATCGATCAGATGCTTGTTCAATTGATGAGTGCATTGATAGTTGAGCACCGATACGTTGATTTACCCAGAATACAAAATTGAAGAAAAATAGCGAATATTTCACGCATGGTGAAATGGAGGATTCAAAATCCTCATCCGATCTGTAACGAGGGTCGAGTCTGAGATGTTTGCGCTCATAGGATCGTGACCGATGAGATCGGTGATGCTGATGATGCTGGTGATGTTTGCTCTTGGTATGAACCATGATTTATTTGAACCTAGAAAAATATTGTGTGGAAAACGTTGTGACTGTGGGTCACAATTGTGCTATCGGCAGCAGAACTTGTTTTTGTGGATAAAAAAGCTGTCGGGCCTTGTGGTTGATGGACATTGAGAGCTTTCACAGAAAAAATTAGATGAAGCGTTGGACTGGGTGACTTTGTTCTAGTCGAGCAATCATAAAAGTAAGCTAATAGTAGTGAGGGCGGTGTGGCTATTAATGATGTATAATGACACCGTTAACAGAGGGCCGTTGTTAGCATTGAGTTGTTGAGCATTAAAATCGTTGTCATGTTGATGATAATATTCTAATAGATCCTAGGAAGTGGTCTTTCTCCTCTCATGGGAAAAACTCAACACACCAGTCAGTCATTAGTTGTAAATAAAAAATAGAAGAATACTAATAATAATGGACTTGAATAATTGGATATAACTGTCAGAGATTGCCACGATTGCATATTTTCCTCGGATGAATATATTTGTACTGAAAGATTTTTCGATGGAACACAACTGTGAATAAATAAACAATGCACTCAGCTTAGTACAATAACATACATTTTACAAAAAAGTCAATTTAACGCACATGCATTTATGTGTGCTTTTCCCCATGTTGAGCTAGTTGTGGAGCCTAAAATGCACTGAACTGAAGACGGTTATTATCAAGTTTGTACGGCTCGCATTCGCTGCAATAACTTATTTTGCAAGTTGTGTCAAAAAGCCATCAGTGAACCATCGAACAAAGTGGACTAGCGCAAACACAACATTGTACTAAGTACAGTGAGCGATAGTCGCAGAGGGTAAGTCCGCTTCTCTCAGTTGGCTTAGTTTTCAATTTAATCTACTGCAAAAAGTTACCGTACGAGTGTGTCATTGGTTCCACTGCTATCTGTCTTACAGTGCGATGATGGGATAACGAATTTGAATATGTCTACAGCTATCGTCAGGGAAATCAATAAGATAAATTGAAACAAAGATGAATGCAGAATTTATATCTTCTATGCATTTACGTTTATTTGTTTGACGTGTATCAAAATGAGAGAATGAGGCTGCATGATTAGCGTCTCCTCCACAATTTCAGGGTGTTGCGTCTCTTCCACGAGGCCTTTCGAGAACCTCCTATCGTCTTGGCGTATCCCTTTCCTTTGCCCAAACCACGATGTTTACGTCCGGCAGAGGTAAGTCCACGCATCTCACGGTGCTTGTGCACCGGCTTGCAGATCCAATTCACTTTAGGATCCCTACGAATGGCCTTATGGAAGGGGTCGATGCAAATGACCTCATAGAATTTGAACATGGAGTCCTCTGTGACCCAGTAAGAATTGAGAACACGAAGTGACTTAGCAACACGACGACCGACACGTTCCTCGGCGATGGCTTGCAAGTTGCGCTTCGGTTTCAGCTGGTTGACACCGTGGTTCTTAGGTTTGCCGTATGTGGCACCCTTAGCGGCTTGCTTCTTACGGCAACCACGCCTGATTCGGATTCGGTAGATGATAAACCCTTGTTTGGCTTTGTAGCCGAGACGGCGCGCTTTTTCGGGTCTTGATGGTTTAGTGACACGATGGATAACGCTAAGTTGCCTGTATTGCCAGCATCTTGTACGCAACAAGAATCTCATGACATCTGATTGTTTGTTGCGCCAGAATTCCTGCATGTACTTGTAGGCACCCATGATTTGCTTGTATTACGTGCCCGATCGGACTCGATGTGTCTCCTACAAAATGGGAAAGCAGTCGTTAGCTGCCAATACAATTAATTTAATAATTATTAATTGGGATTTTCACGAGCTTCAAGCTCATTGATATTTATTTCTTTATAATAATTGATGCCCAATGCACCGATCCGGATAATGGGACCCTCAGCCAAAACACAAATGTGTGCTTCACCGTGTTCATGCACGGCTTGGCTTTCCGCATGCCGGCAGCGTCCGGTGGCACAGCGATTGAAGCGCATGCGCACAATGCACATAAACAACGCGCCGTGCTCAAAAGTTTTTTTCGACTGTGAACTTCACATTCGGAGCAATAAACAACAGATGATTGTGTTTGACTGAATTGTAGCGCATTGTGGGCATTGTTTTTTGTCATTAGTATGTCGAACCAATTATTATTGTGCCATTGATAAACTTTCTTGCAAACAATATTGTGACTATTTGTTGAGCGCTGGATACTATTATGACAGACACAGAAAGCCTAGGCGCCAGTTTAGGTGAATTCCTCCTGGCCTCGCTTAAGTTGCAGATAATTATGCTCGACGAGAGACTCAATAAAATGCAAAGCTTTTACGCCACATTTGACGAACATTTGGTGAAAGACAACGAATATTTGTTGCGCAATGCGAAAAAGATTCGTTGCCAAGCCTATCTTCTCAAGTTGACAACAATTCTCGAAGTTCATGCAACAAATCTCGCTGAGCTGCACTCTGATGCCACCAAAAGGCTTGTCACTGATTCATCACTGAACACTGAAATATTAGATAGCTACATCGAATTGGTTAAGGACGCTCAATGTAGTCGCCGATCAGACGAAATCAAGGCCATTCTGAAGAAGATCGCTAGCTTATCAGAGCTTTACAACAGCGAGCAAAAATTAGGTCCGGAAACGCCATCAAAACTACTACGTCGTCGCGCTGCCGAACGAGTTTAGCTCAATTGATTGAGCGATTGATGATATTATGATGCACAGATATTAAACCATTTTGTTTATGAATATTAATATGTTTTCGCGTAACTCTGACTGTGTGTGGTACTTCAACGCATGATAATGGCAAAGCCGCCAACCATAGACAATCACTAAAATTGAGTGTGCTTTGACAAAGACTACATTTAGAATTACAGTTCGTGTCTGTTTTCGATGGCTATGTTTTCGTTAGTTCGTTCCAATCGAACATGAGCGATTTCAGTGTAGTGGGTATGAAAACAGATTAAGAGTTTCACCATGAGTTTATTTTTGAGCCAAGACCTCACATAGTGATATAACAATATAGTCAACGTTCAACAGTTTCATTGATATCAATGAATGGACTTTAAAATTTAAACCAAGCGAACGAACATGAAATTCATACAAATGCTCGATGTAAATATGGTGCCCGAGTGGCGGCATCAATACATAGACTACCGTGATCTTGACTCAATGCTCAGACGTGGCATTGAGAAAGCAACTGCCAAAGGAGGTAAGCTTAACCATCGATACATGACCAATAGCAACTGCAATGTCACGACAACAATACACAATTTCTTGCAAATTTTGTCCCCACTTGCGACACCTGACACACACACACACACACACACACACACATACCAAATATCAAACTTCAAGACGGTTCATATTCTGATTTGATACAATATAATCAGAATTTTGGCGAACGTTTTATGCGCGTGTGTCAGCAACAATTGCAAAAAATCAATCACTTTCATCAGGAGAAGTTGTCGGAAATGTCGGGAAAGTACAAAAACTTACAGATGCAATTAGAGAACATTTTGTCTAGCGCATATAACAAAGACTCAAGCAAAATGAGTTCGTTCGATACGAGCAAAAGTTTACTCATAAAAGAGCTCGCAAGTACGGCACGATTGAGCCAACTAACCAGCGGTAACTCAACGAGATCTTCAATGTCAGAAGAGTCTAGTAGTAGATCGAGCCCCAGCAGCAACGGTAATTTGCTTCAAACTAACAATGCCGGCAAGAACAGTGCTGGAATGCCGCTGACCACGCGTACTGTATTTGGGAACCAGCCTGGCCCCGGTCAAAAGTTGGCCGAGATGGCGCGTCGACTATCATGCTATGTGACCCGTGAGACGCGTCTGTCAAGCTTCGCAGGTTTAACCAGTAGCAAGAGCAACAACAATAGCAATGGTAATAATCCACAACAACAAGCGCGTATCCCAACGATCAACATAATTAGTGATTCGCACAAAAAGATGATTGCATCGTACCGTAAGAAAATAAGCCATCTCAAGTTTGCCTATCGTGAACTTTACTTTAGTTTAGTGTTGCTCGAGCAATACACTCAGCTGAACTACACTGGATTCGAGCAATTGTTACGCAAGCACGATCGCATGTTTGCATCAACGATGGGGCGACAATTTTTTGAAGAGCACGTGCAAACATCGGAATTTTATTCCAATCTCCAAACTATCGACGGTTTGATTGAGGGCGTTGAGCATGTGTATACTTTGCATTTCGAAAATGGCGATCGTCGGCGCGCTATCGAACGATTACAGGTGCCAACCAACATTTATCGTCCATTCACATCGTCGCTTGACTTTCGTGTCGGTCTTGAGATTGGTGCTCTGGCGGTCCTGTTTATCACAGTGCTGGTAACTGGCTTTTGCATTGAAAACGAATACGATTGGCGCATCGTCTTTCGATTATATCGTAGTCCACTATTGCTTGTGATATTTCTGTTTCAATCGGGCATTAGCATTGTCATTTGGAAAAACTACAAAATCAATCATGTGCTAATATTTGAACTTGATCCACGTAACAATCTATCATATCATCATTTCTTTGAATTTGGAGCACTATTAGGAATAATATGGTGCCTATCAGTGTTGATGTTTTTATTTTCGGACAAACTTGGTGTACCACCGCTGATTTGTCCACTCATAGTTGTATTTATAATTACTTTTTATTTGTTCAATCCAACAGCAACATGCCATCATCAAGCCCGCTTTTGGTTACTCAGAATATTGGTGAGTGTTTCACAATTGCCTCTTTTCATTTGACTTAGTTCATATCGCTTCCCATGAGCTCATACTATAATATAATATCACAATTTTCATATATATGTGTGTGCGACAAAAGGGACGAATATTTACGGCACCATTTCATCGAGTAAAATTTGCTGACTTTTGGATTGCCGATCAATTAGTTAGTATTGTTCCGTTGTTTTTGGATCTTGAATATTTGAGCTGCTTCTACACAACAGGAGAGCTACATGTCTCCAATCTCAATATGGAAAATGCCGGTAAGTGTTATGATATCTCATCCATACTGACTTGATTGTACCAGACAATATAGTAGCGTAACTTCTTTCTTCCCCATTTCACTCATGCTATCATTTCATGTTAGATCGATGTGTCATTCGACGACCGCATGATCTTGTGATCAGAACTATATTTGCTGCATTGCCGGCTTGGTTTCGGTGTGCCCAATGCTTGCGTCGTTGGCGAGACGAGAATTGGAATCTGCATCATTTGTGCAATGCAGGCAAATACGGCTGTATGGTAGCAGTGGTATGTCTGTCAACAATAGCTCAATACAACAATCCAAATCTCAACCATCTCGACTCATGGACACTAATTTGGATTGTGGCAGCCGTATTCACATCATCGTTGACTGCTTATTGGGACATTATCTACGATTATGGTTTGTTCAATTCGTTTGATCGTAATCGCTCAATGTCGTGCGCCTCAAGTTTGGAATCAGTGAATAGTGGTTCGTTGGACATTGTTGAGTCGCAAAAGAAGAAAAAGAAACGTTACCCGTTTTTGCGAGACGAGCTCGTCTATCCAGTATGGATATACTATTTTGCCATTGTTGAAGATTTCGTGCTTCGATTCGGCTGGATATTCACAATATCGTTGAAAGAATTCTCGGGCATTGAATTAGGTTTGGTAGTGTCACTATTAGCACCGGTAGAAATGTTCCGTCGCTTTGTTTGGAACAACATCAGGCTTGAGAATGAGCAACTTAACAATTGTGGCATGTTCCGTGAGGTACGCGACATACCCATTGAAGTGCTGGCACCCATTGACGAATCACACCTGGACAAAGTAATTATGATGATGGACAGTAACGACGGGCCATCGATTAGGCATCGTCTGGTGCGACGACGTGTAGGCGTTGCAGTGGCCCACGGTCGACGTTGGAATAAAGTGTCATAATGTAAACTCTTTGGAATTAATTAAGTGTAAATCGAGTGCACGTATAACTTGTTATAATAATAAATTTATAATAGCTACAATCACAACAGAAAAATATAATATTAATAATGATATGATGTGAACAAGACAATGGATAGATAATTTTTAGCTACATTCCATTTTGATAATACTGTGTATTTTTTAAATTTTAAGTTTTAAATGCACTTTTGAAGACTTTCTTCGATATGAACTTTCTTCTTCTATCAGATTCTTCCTTCTGAATAAGACACGTGAATCACAACGACTTTAGGTTCTGTTGCTGCTGGCGATAAGCATTGGTGTAAAATGACATGAATAACAATAAAAAGACACTAGCCGCAAACAGGTTCGTAATGACGGCCACTATCGGAGGATCATCACAGTAACGAGACAATAGAATGAATCCCATGATAAAATAGACCAATGCGAGCACAAATTGGCCAATCTGGATGCGTGTGATGTAACGTTTCCACCATAAATGAGGCGCTAGCTGAGGGAAGGTGGCCAAAAAGTAATAGGAATACATGACAACGTGCACTAGCGAATTCAATATAAGCAAGAAACCGCTAAACGGTGTCATGGAGAAACTGGCAACAAAATAGATGCTCAATGGTACGAAAGCATGATGGAACACGTGCAAGCCGGTGATTTGTGATTGCTTCTTGCGTAACACGAAAAAGAATGTATCGAGGAAATCAATGACGCGCGATATGATGAATATGTCAATAAAAGGTGCATGACGTTCATAGTTACGATCTAAACAATGACAATTGAAGAATCCGATGCCGTTGCCACCCAAATTGATTCCATAGCCCGCTAAATAAATATTGAAGAATATGTTGAGAAAATTGTAGACTCTCACAATGTTACGTAAGTCGTACGCTTGCCGATTTTTCATGAATTCGGGACCAATCTTTAGGACAGTCAATAGATACAATGAAACCATTGACATTAGACGCCATGGGCCATGACCCATGAACCAAAGGTTACCTCGTATTAAATCCCAATTAACAGGATCTCTGTAGGCGTCTAATACATTGACGTAATCCATTTGATGTCGTGATGATGATGGCGCTATCGATCACAAGATAGTGTAATAAAGAACGGATGGACACTAGTTGATAACTTGTGTGCGTGTGATCGTTTGGTCTGGACACTCGTGTGATGGGGTGGTGGTGGTGGTTGTGGTTGTGGTTGTGGTTGTGGTTGTGGAGACGAGGACGACAACGACGATTAGCGGCTACAATGTGTGAACATAGAAACATAAACAGTGTGTGACCGATCGCATCGTAGTGCTCTGGTGGGCGCTTTTTGTTGTTGTAATGTTGCCGGGCGTCCGACGCCACTCACACTAACTGAGCATGCGTAGTGCGCGCAAATTGACGCGCGTGTGGCAACGCGCTTGCGTCACAGCAACAACACAAAACTCAAGACTCAATTCATGAACGATCAAGAATCAACGAGGAAGATATGCAACAGTGTTATAAATGTTTAGCTTGCGTTACGTTGACGAACATGTTGTACCGTTGTAACGAACATGTTGACGCTAATGACGAAGACATCTCGAAGATTTCTGTTGTGTGTGCATGTAATAATAAGCTATACTAGAAGCGCTACAAGTGTGTTGAAGGAAAGCGACGTCGATGGTAAGCAACGGGTTGTGACACACAACTTTACGTACTAGTCAAGTCAGGCAAAGACAATCTGCAAACGCAGATAGTCTACTAAGTTCGAGCAGTGCATCGTCATCGTCCCATAGAATTTTGTGGGAAGCGTATTACCTTTATGTGGACAGTGTGGACTCTCTGTGTGCATTATGCCGAATGATATTCAAGTTGTCTCACTTAAAAAGTGCCTTTAACTGGCCGCTCATTTTATTGATTTTCCTGCCTGACTTGAGTCTTGTAACCCATAAAGAGCAGTAAAAATTGGTCTCACAAGTCAGTAAGGCAATAGATAACAAAAAATAAAGATGAGCAGCTACAAGTTCACGGGTCACGAGCAAGAAAAAAAAACGATGATAAAAATAAAACAGACGTAGTTGGTAAACAAGTTGGCAACATGAACAAATATCGAGCACATTGGTTCTGCCACGTTTGCACCAATTTTGCATTAACACAACAACAGGCAGCATTCCCGTCGGCCGTTGCACTTGAACTTACACTTTTCGGGAAACACTTGCTACTCTAATAATTACTATCGAGCCTCTCTTCACCATTCATTTATTCATTATTATTATTAAACAATATTTGTTGTGGACAAACATAGACACACAGACAATATTTGTGCGCATTAAAAGTTCATGTCATTCGACACGTAGTCTAGAATTTATAAGTTGCGTAGCGATGTAGGCACCACGCAGTGTCGCCACGCGAACTAAATTCTGATGTGAATGGTTTCTAATGAAAACGACAGCACGTCCAAGATTATAGGAAGCGGTGTTAGCCGTGTGTGTGTAAATTTAATAATGTGCATGCTCGATGGACAATCAAGCTAGATGGGCTCGTCTTCACAAAGAACGCATTTTACACTTATGCAACTTGTGTAACATCGTCAAATATCGTTATCAGCGTTGAAGTTTTACATGAATTTACTGTTGCAAAGCAAGTGTTACGCAAACACTTGACTAAACATCGCGTTCGTTAGCACGTTTTGTATGCGATCCAAGATGAAAGCACCTCGAAATGGATGAATGTGTATTTTCTTGCACATTGCATTCGCAATTGCATCAGTGACACTGCATGTGTGCGCACACAAACATTGCGAATGAGAAATCGAAGCAATCGAGCAATCGAGCATTGCTCGCTTTGCTCGATTGCTCGATTGCTTGCTCGCTCGCTCTAACAAGTTCTTCGTTTCGTCTTACAAGTTGTCAGCTCACACTTGCTGGTGCGAGTCGAGCAGGAAAATCTCAAAAATGAGCTCGCTAAAACTGATAATCTCTTTCAAGTGCTGTTCAAATGAAATTCTCGTCGAACATTCAAAATATGCGTGCTCTACAGGTGAATTCTCGCGTACAATTATGCGCCACTTATCGATTGATCGATCGTAAGCTGGCCTCTTGTTAGTCGTTTCATTTTTTTTCGTCTCATTCATTCACTGCTACTGCTGTTGCTGTTACAAGTTATCTCTTGTAGTTGTAGTCATTGTCTCTGCTAGTACAGGGAGCCATTTTAGCCAACAGCTTATAGCCCTAGCAGCGTTGCAATCAATTAAATTGAAAGAAAGTAATATCAGTTGCACATCTGCACTGCTGCTAGAACTCAACACATGTACAGCTTTATTAGATTCGCACAAAGTTTGTGTTTTTTTTCGTTTGTTGCATCCTCTCGTTCATCATAGTCGTTCATTTTTTCTTCATCAGATACAATCAAAGGACACCGGGCCAAGTTCGAGAAGATTCTCGCTCCAGCCATTGGTATGTTAGTTCATTCTATCGCCTGTCACGTTGCATTGCACGAGCCGGCTGCGCGTATACACTGTTTATCATCGAAAGCTCCATATCATCGAAAGAAACGAATAAACTAGTTTTACGTACCACATCAACGCGAATACTAAACGTCGTTAGTTCGTCAAATACGTTTTTTCTTGAAAGACCACACACAGCTTAACATCAGTAGCACAAGTTGTGTAATCGAGTGTTACCATATGATCGAATGTTTACCACATTGACTATCGATTATCGATCGGTTGTGACTATCGACCTTGATGTCGATCAAATGGGGTCCAAGTGAATAGATGATACATGACAATGATGAATAATTAATTGGGCTACACATGCACACAGAATGTTCTATCCATTGCCAGACCAATAGCGATGCAAGACTAGGTTACACAAACAGTGCTAACAAACAATGTTGTAATGCAAACAAACTAAATGCATTGTATTTCTGTAGCTACCTGTCGCTTGCTTGATTTACTATACTGTTATTCTTTTTCTCGCTCAATCTTTGGCACAAAATATGCCAATGCATCACAATAAACAACATGTTTTGTCCCGTCACATCAATATCTAATGTGTGTAGTGTGATCAATACTGATCTAGTAGAATCGAATGGATGTTATCAATCCTCCAGGCACTACCTATGCCAAGCGCATTAGTAGTGTAGTCTGATTATACCAGTTGATTATTCTTATTGTGGGATTTCTCGGTGTATGTGTGTCTGTGAATTGTTGATTAGCCTGATTAATGGTTATAAATAAAAGTAATTTGATTCGTTTGATTGAGTGACACAAGAGACAAAGTTTTGACGCGGAATATCAAAGTCGAAAAAAGTTCGAAAAAAGCAAACTAAGACTACGATATAAGTTCAGAACAAAAAGGAGAAGAAGAAGAAGAAAAAGAAAATAAAGTTTTAAAACAAGATGGCAACTGTGAACTTGAAGATCTTCGCTCTCGTATTGATCGGCATGATTGTGATAGCTCAAGTCATCGAAGCTTGCGGAGACAACTCAACATCGCGCGTGCGTGGCGGACGCACTCGACGGAACCGTAGCCGTAGCAGACGTAGCGTCTCTTTAGTAGATGACCAAGACACTCATGGTGACTCTGATGATGGAATTCTACAGAACGAGACTCCGATGGGCGGTCTTGGCGCCGGTATCTAAATACACACACACACACACACACACAAACACATTGTCACGTTTCGCCACGTGAAGTGTGTGTGTTCAACACACATCACGTTGTTGGTGTCGATGAGTCAGAATATTTGACAGCACAAGTGTTTATCCGGGAAACCTTTTGTTCGGTTTGAACACATTCGTGTTTGCTTAAATAATCATAATCATAATTAAATAATCGAAAGAACAATGAAAAGTGTAAAATTATCCATCAAGTCAATCATCATCAAGTTGTCTGTCAATTACAACAATAAATGATTGCGCAAATCACTTCAAACGAAAAAAGATTTTCTCTCGCTCTCTCTCTCTCTCTCTCACACACACACGCGAAGAGCGAGGACTTGTTAATATGCTAATAGACTGCTTTCTTTTTTTAGAAGAATTTCTAAAGAGAAGAATACATCTCCAGAACAGAATTTTTTGCAACAATTGTCTTTTACTTTTATGTCTAACTACACGCTATTATACAATGCTAATGAATGCAAATTATGTGTGTGTGTCTGACAATGATGATGATGATGATCAGCATTGTCACACTCACACGTCAGGCTGCAATCGAAACACAGCAAAAGGTGAAGAAGCCACTGGTCGGTGAAATCTAAGTAATTTACTTGGCTAAATGATGTATTATATAATCGAGGTATTGATCATTTGTTGTTTGAGTGAGTGACAATCCTCGTTGCGTATGTTTGTTTTGTTTTGTGTTGGTCATGTATTAGCGCGTATCAAGCATACAGTGATGCGGTGAATAAGGCGTACTAATTTATGCAAAACTTTTAATCTCTTTCCTGCTATCAGATCAGAGATAATCATGGGCGCTCTTTCGGGCAATCACTCGAGAGGCCGTTCACCGGCCCCACGACGCTTGATACTTTCCACAATGCCAATAGTGTTGCGATACATGCTAGGCGTGCAATGTTTGCGCATCAATCGCTCAAACGAGCTGTGTGTCATGAGTACGGCGAGAATACGACGACCGTAGTATCGAGTGTGCGGTGAGCTGTCCTGAGAGAAACGTGCCGCAGCCGGAATCAAGTGATCGCTAATGTCCTTGGAGCCCACCATGCATTTGGTGGCGCCCATTTTATCGACAAGTGCACAAATGAACTCGCTGGCCATGCGACGCACCAGAAGATTTTTGTGTGCCGAGCCGTGATTGATGAGCGACAGTGCCAATTTCCACGGCGTCAATTCGGCCACCATCGCTACGAACGCCTTGCGTATGTCGTCGCGAATAAATGCCGTATTCTCCACCGATTTGGCCAACAATATTTGAACAATCAAATCCAATTCTGGCTCAATGTGACGCTTCAATTTGACACAATAATCGCCGAGCGCGAAAATGGCCGATCGAGCCACTGTCGAGCGCAAATTACGCGTCTCGTTGGCGGTGCGTGATACTACGTCATGCATACAATTAATGATGAGCTCTTGATGATAGGTGGCCAGACGTATGAGCGCCAGCATTCCTTCGACTTTGGTGGACCAAGCTTCTGAGTCGAGCGCGTTCATTGCCACTTTGAATGCCAAACGAGCGTCTTGGAACGGACCCTCGATTTCGGCCACATTCTCCAATATCTGACGAATATTCACATTGGCCACCATCGACGGACTGGGAGTGACCAGGTGCCGTTGGCTGCCGCCATACGATGACGACAGATCACGATGATGATCACGATGTGTGGTGCTAGCACGTACCGTCGTTGAATGGCGTGTCGGCGTCATGCTGCTGCTGGCCCCGCCTCCGCCTCCGCCCCCGTTATGGTACGCCTGATGGTGCATGCCAACGTTTGATTGGCGCCCCGTAGGTGGCGCTCGTGGCGCCACCATTCTATTGGTGGGCGGCGGTTGGCTCTTGGATTGGCGTCGTCGTCTCACTGAGCTCGTCGGCTGATGGGCCGTGTTGTGTTGTGCTGCCAACTCGTGGTGTCCTCCATTGGACGAACGATGATGCTGCTGCTGCTCGATATTATCAGGTGATGAGGCGCCGAGTCGCGACGAGCGGCGTCTCGACGTTTGTCTCGCCGCTTGTTGTTGGCCGCCTTGTTTCGCTCGTCGAGCCAAACGCGACGGCGTCTGTGTGCCATGATCGCTGTATTGCACGCGAGCTCCGCTATCATTGTCATCATCACTGAAATTGTTGCTGTTGCTATTATTGTTAGGACTCGTTGAGCGTCGGCCCCCCTCGATTGGCATCGCAGTTCGAATCAGTGATGCCGACGAACGCGACGATACAATCGATTCGGGCGAATTTTGTGCTTGCTCTTCATAATCATGTTGCCGGCGTCGGTGCAGTGATTTCGTTGCAAGTGGTGCTTCGTGTGTCTTGCCATTATTGTCGCCAATAGCACTTTCGTCACTGGCCACCTCACTTTTCTGCTGTTTGTCATTCTTCGCTGCGTCATCTCTAGCTACATCAACATTACGATCCCTGTCTCGACGACGAACAGTATCGTTGTCGTCTTGTTGTTCAAACATTGACACTTGTTGATGCTTTAGTCGTCGTGGCTGCGACAACGTGGCCGCGTTCACTTCCACACCAGCAGTAGCAGCAGCAGCAGCGCTATCATCGGCTACACTCGAGCTAGTTCTCGTTGAACTAGCATCGGTGGATTGATGATTGATCGTTGATTGCTCGTGCATCAATTGCAAGTGGTCTCCGATCTCACCCGATCTCAGTTTACTATCGTCAGTTTTAGAAACTCTGTGTTGTTGCTCTGATTGTTGCAGTCCATCATCCTGTTGTGGCTCATTAAAGGAACGTCTTGAAGAAGATGTGTGTTGCTGTTGTGAAGCTACTTGTGAAGAATGTGGGCCAACTTCGGTTTGGTCATCATCTGGCAAAGAAATTGTGCGACTTCGCACTGTCATTCTCTTATTAGCGAACGAATTGCGCTGCTGATTCGAGCTTTTGTCTTCTCCGAAGCCATCTTTGTGGTGCACCTGCGTCTGCTTTTGCACCTTGTGTGGTGCATCTGAAACATTGGCTGATTCATTCGTTGGCCGATCAATGGTGTTGTGGCCGCTCTCAGTCTCACTGTGCTCTTGATCAAGAGCACCAGTATCTTGAGAGTCACCCCTTTGTAATTGTTTTTCTTGCTGTCTCGTTTGCTGTTGCTGTTGCTGTTGTGGTTGGCTTTCTTGTGGCCGGTCATCTCGGCTTTTGCTGGTGAGATCGTTGGTTTGACTTTGGCGCGTTGGGGTCGTCGCTTTGCTTATTCCAGGCATCATTTCCATCACAGACACTGGCGACGGTGCACTCGAAGATGATGTCGACGAAGGCGCTTGGGCCATTGGCTGTGAGTGTCGTGTAGTGTGATGTCCGTTGAGCTGGGGTCCTATGCTCGATGCTACTGTGTGGCTCTGCTGCTTTGCTCCTCCTCTAATATTCTCATCATTCGGCATTAGGCTATCATCAGCTAATTAAAACAAATGCAAACAAAATAACAATATTTAAACTAATTATATATTCAATATATCTCAATGAATTCTTATGGCTATATTTGTATCGTCTTATTCGAAGAGATGATTGCTTACCGCGTCGTTCCCGATCCGTTTCGGCCACTTGGGCGCCGTAATCGAACGAAGTTTGTTGGAATCGTGAGATCAATTCAGGCTCACTGTAACCTACGATAGGTGAATCGGTGTAAATGATTGAATCCGATGGTAATGCTGCACACAACGACAGATACGAGATAATCGATCGATTGGCAATTAATATCAGCGAACAAGAGTCAATTGTTTAGCTTGATGTATGAGAGACAAATAACACACTCAACACACTCACTCAAGAGCAAAACAATCGTCAGATAGTCAGATTGTGTTTGGGATTGTCACATTGTCAAGGCAACCGACGAAACGTCGATCGATTGTTGTTCGCGCGCGCGTTTGTGTGTGTGTGTGTGTGTGTGTGTGTGTATCAGTGTGTCGCTCTCTCACTCACCTGTGCCTGATGTGAGACAAGTGGCCTCTGAAAGACTTTGCTTGAATTTGTGTAAATAATATCGAAACATTTCTTTGCCTATGAGAGTTACATGTGCATGAAGATTCAATGTTTGAGTGTTAGACAAGTGAGAACAGCAATTTCAAAAATACAAAGTGAGAATGTCAATCAATTAGATTTGTAGAGATTGATGTAGTTGTTGTTGTTGCTGATACTCACTTGTACTGGTCGAGCTGGCGCTTTCTTGAGAATTGCTACGGCTCAAACGACGAGTTGGATATTGACTCGAGCAATTTTCCAAATGAATTTGAGCCATTGTCTCACCGGATAGGCCACTCATTTTCCTGCGATTCTGTGGGCGCGTCATTTGTTCGCGTGAACAAGAAGGCGTGTTGTCGACAAGGTCGTTGTCAGAACGTCGTTGTCGTTGTTGTTGTTGATGTTGTTGTTCGTGGACTGATTGACGCCTCTTCTCTGGCGCTCTAGTCGCTGGTGCCACGTTCGTCGATGCTCGTCGTTCACTCGAAATAAACGATTGTCGGCGAATGTTGTTGCTCACTCGTCTTGCCTCACTTTTAATATTATTTCTATCCTCGCTCTCTTTCTTTTTCTCGTTCTCTTTTGCGTTCGATTTTTCTGAATAAGTGTAGAATAGCAACAGTAGAAATTATATTAGTAGAGTTTATCGTTGACGTTAAAAGTGAGAAAGCGAGTTTTACTCAACGTGAAGCTGTAAATTCAAAACAGCATCAACAAAGCAGTCGACAACTTCCGGACCCAATCGATCATCCCAAGCGTGTACGTGGCCATTATGCATGGGAATGAGTGCTAGTGACTTACCTTTGTCAAGCTTCGCTGCTGGTGCGTCGTCGGCGGCAGTGACATTGCCATTGCCATTGTGGTCGCCGTTTAGGCTGCTGCTGTTGTTGTCATTATCCTTGTGTTTATTGTTATTGCTATTGGCATCAGCATAAGTGGAAGAAGTGGAACCAGTAGCTTTAGAGATAGCAGTAGCCTCTGTCACGCTTTCTACATGCGCACAGTTCGATTTGCTGTTACGACAACAACGTTGATGTTGATGTTGATGTTCTGTTGCGTTGTCCAAGCCAACGCTTGAGTTTGACCTAAATAGTGTGGACGACATTATCATCGATTAGTTTATTCAGTTTAGCTTAGCAGCTCTACAGCATTGCTCAACATTCAAACGAATCATATGCAATATGCATATGTATCTTTGGAAGCCATCATGATCATTTCGTCATTGACCAGCTGCTGATGAGCAGCAGCGGTAGCAGTGTTCAGCATTACGTAAGCTGCACTATGCAGTGTGTCAATTTCAACAGGAATAATAATGATAAAAGAATAAAAATTGCACGACAAGTGAATTTTTCCTTTCTATCTTAATCTTTACGCGTGGCTGCAGTCGTCTGTCTTCTGGCTATTTTAGCGACAACAAGCATAACAAATAGGTGGGTGGGAGTCCCTGACCGACTTAAAGCGAAATTATTATCTGCTTGCTAGAAACTTGATAGTGTTCGCAACTCTTTGCACCCAACGCCACACAAGATGATTATCACACACACACAGACACACAAATAGATGGAAGCAGAGTGAATGCTTGAGCCATGCGTCGTATTCAAAACACGTCTGTCGGTTGTTGCACGTGCTAACAACTGCTCGAATATCTGAGTGTCTCATTAAAGTGTGTGTGTGTGTGTGTGTGTGTGAGAAACAAAAGGAAAATCTAACCTCATCTAGGCTCCTAGATTATTAACTAGGAGCCACTTGGCACCAAGCAAGTGGGCGGCACAGTATCACGTAGCAACCAATATTTGGGTCACACTTACAACCTGCAAGCTGAGAGGAAGCTAATGTGGAGGAGCGAGGGGGTAGGGGGAAGAGCGAAGGGGGAAGGGCGAAGGGCGCATGCGTATAATCATCATCCACTTACCTGATGCCGAGCGGTTGTGTGTGAGTGTGAGTGTGAGTGCGAGTACGTTGGCGTCCGGCGGCATTCGAATGCGTTGCTGTTGTCAAATTTGTTGTGCTTGTGCTTGTCGGATATTTGGACGCGTGCGGCGCCGCTTGCATGAGCCAAACAATATCGGCGGCTTGGTGCTCGTGATTCGGCAGCATGGCGCAATTAGCATTAGCGGACGCCGATGCCGATGCCGACAAGAATGGCTTGATTACGTAACGAATCGAACCGTCCGCATTGCAACGGGGCAACGCTTTGCGCATCAATCGAGCGTGTATGGCGTCCAATAGGCCGTCGTAATCGCAGCCAGTTTGAACGGCCTCGGCCGCTGTCAACAGGCTGCCGATACGCTCGGGCCCGAGCGCGTACGCCAGCACCGCCAAACACTCGAGGGCGGCCAATCGGACCGAGCGATAATGATCGGCCAACATAGGTATCACATGATAACACAGTTTGGTGAGATTGAACTCGGTTTTGTCGAACAACAACACCGCGGCGGTCACACGATTGATCACCTCTTCGCGTACGAGCACATTCTTCGAATGCTTGTGCTCAAACATCACATCGATCACTTGCTGCGGCGGCAAATACGACATGATTTTGTGTATCACACGTATGGTGTTCTCACGAAAGATGGAGCGCGAGTCGCCCAAACTTTTCACCAACAAATTGACGATCGGACGCATGTAGGCCATCGTTGACACTTTGGTGCGTACCACAATGGTCTCGATCATGTCGATGGCAATCAGTTCGACCTTGTAGTCACTGTGCTCCATAAGACGGGCCAGGAATTGGTCGAGAAATGAATCAAAATAGGTCAATAGAATGGCCAGATGATTGATAGGCGATTCACGCATTATTACCATCATCTGTTGTAGGGCGTCGATTTTGTCTGGCTGCCGTGAGCTTAATGCCATTGTAATGAGATAGCGTGGAAATATGCCAAAGCGTTGCTCGTCCAACGAATCGTCGTCGCCGTCGTCGTCTGTTGTGGCTATGCGTTGTTGCTGCTGCTGCTGCTGCTGCTGCTGCTCTTGGCTTATGATGTATGGAGAATGTGGCGATCTCATCAATGGGTTTACTGGAATGGGAGAATTGATGAGCTGATACGCGAATTGCTGAGCTTGAGATTGGCCAACATCGATCGATTGGTGCCGTGTAGTGATTGGAGCCGCTGAGTTTGTTGTTACACACATGTAATCGGCCGGATCCACAGACTCTGGCAGTGAACGTCGCGACGACACACTCTGTGTGGAGCTCGACGATGACGACGCGCTGCTGGTCACAATCGACGATGCCGATTCGTTCGACTGTTGATTGACATTCACTTGCTTGGTTTTGTTGTTGTCTTCATTGGTCGTTGGTCCAGCGACAGATGACTGAGACTCACGTCTATTGCTAAACGTGACACTTTTTTGTGACTGCTGTTGTCCGGCCGCTGCCGCTGCCGCTGCCGCGCCCGCGCCCGCCGCTCCTGCTGCTTGAGCCTGAGATTCGTTGCCACTGACAACAGGTGCATCATTCGATTCCTTTTCTCCTCTGAAAACATTGGATGAACGACACGCCGTCAATGATACCGACGACGGTTGTGATTGGCGCCGTTGTTGTTGCTGCTGCTGAAAATCGACTGCACTCGAGTTAGAGTTGGAGCGACTGCTCGCCTGCGCGTACAACAACGCCGCTTCCGGATGACTAGCGCTCAAATACGACTTGAACCGTTTGTCGCCGACAGCTTGATGCAAGCGTTGCAGGGCCAAAAAGAGCGCATAAAAGAGCTGCGCATCGGACTCGACCAACAGCTCACACAGACACTCAACCAGTGGTGCCATGTTGTGCCGCTTGACCACGTCATCGGTGAACAAGAGCGGCAAGCTGAGCACGCAACCGCGCTGCGCCTTGTCGTCGCGATAATTGCGCAATCCGTACTCGATCAACAGATCGAGTGTGTGCTCAAAATGGCACTCATGCTGCTCGTTGATGTATTGATTGAGCAGCAGCAACGAGGAACGGCGCACTTGGCTATGTTTGTGGCCAAGATTGGGAATGATTCGTGCAAACAATTGCGCAATAGTTTGCTCGTCCACGTCGGCGCCCATTCGCAGCAGCACGTCGCTTAGTAGGAGCGTGCAATCGTTCAGAATACGCCAACTGGGATCTTGCAATAAACGATCAATGGTTTCGAACAGATCGAGCTGTGTGAGCCACGACAATCGATAGTGTGCCTCACTCAGGCACTTGCGCAACACTCGCAACAGATCCACGCGCTCATGAACGTCGTTGCTCTTGAGCACCTGATGCAATAGCGATTGTATTTTGCATTGAGTGTCGCGCAATAGCGCCGACGCGCATGTGCTCGCCGACGGCTCATAGACCAGCGAAGGCGATGACGACGACGACGAGCTCGCGCTAGTCTCACGATCGCCTATCGCGCTGCCAATCAATTCGTCGGTCGTGATGTCACTGTTAATGTCCATAGTGGTCCAAAAAGTTATCCAATAGTTGGAATTGAGTGGGCTCTTCAGCTTCAGATTGGGAACAATTCAATTTTCCATGCCAATTTATCTATACAAATGAAAGTTGTGCTGTGTTCTGCCCGACGTCTGATCGATGCCTCGAGATTGCTCACACAAAAACGAATGAACAATCCAATCAATAAATATCATTTCATTTGAGAAAAAATAATTTTAAGTCTGTTCTGTTCTTTTCAGGATTCTTGCATAAATAGTAGTTTCGTTCAAAAATATTATCGCCTGATAATTGTGTAAATTGATTATTGTTTCAAATTGTGTAAGTGTGTAAAGGCCACTATAAGCAGTAAAAATATTGAGTCCCAACGAGAGTGGCCAATCAGAAGAAGTTTACATTGTTATTGTTGTTGCTATTGTTGCTATTGTTGCTATTGTTGTTGTGTCCTGTATCCGATGATGATCAACTAAAAAACTGGCCCTCGTCCTCGTTGTCGTCGAGAGCAAGCTCGTTATCCAATCGATCTCTCACTATATTGTTGTTGTTGTCCAGCACACTCTAACTATAACCAAAAAACTAACTAACTAACTCACTGGGAACCTAACACACTGACTTCCACCGTGAGCAACCTAAAGCTTATAGTAATCTAAGCTTTGAGAGAACGGGACATTGGAAGCGGTAAACACATGCATGGAGCCTCTGATGAACGACGGGCCATGAATTGTGCCCGTGCTCGGCAAACAATATCTCTCGCTCTCGCTCTCTTCTCTTCTCTTCCTCATCTAGCTATCTAACTATCTCGTGGACCAGGCGAAGCTTAGCGTACTCTAGACGGCGCGCTCGACCAGAAGGAGCTGCTCAAGCCGAGAGATGAGTTAAGCAGACAAACAGACAGACAGATGCACATTCTTCTCATGAAAGAAGAACGTGCGTTTTAATGGGCCTCACAATGAGTGTGTCCGTTTAACTTCCTGGCTCTTACCTACACTGACCATATACACGCACACGCACACGCACACGCACACGCACACGCACACGCAC